>JAOVVB010260745.1:0-19166 GCA_028570985.1 Heterobranchus longifilis
AGAAGATCTGCACCAGTTATTCATTCAGCATATAATACATATAGGCTATACATACAATATATATTATGTTTATGTTTTCAAAAGGAAATTCAAGGATTGTAAGAATCATTACTTCACTGCTTATCCATTAAGCTCTACTGCACAAGTCTGCAGTCTTCCAGACATTCAGTATACAGAAAATTAAAAATCAACACATTGTCCTCTCAGTGTTTATTGAGTTTTTTGATCTACCAATACTGTCATATCAGACATTTTCATTTTTGTAAGGCACAGTTTTGTTCAGATAAAACACTGATCGTATTTACAGCAAATGTTCGGACGCAGTACGTACATCCTCGCACCTCCTCAGTCAAAATGACCCCCCAATGATTGGACCATTATTGTAAATATATAAAAACTTTTAATTCATTTCAAAGCCCTTTTTCCTTATTTGAAAAGTTAAAGGCAACCATTTATTTATTTTACAATGTAATATGAAATGCAAGTCCATGCCAAAAGTTTAAAAACAAAATTGTGAGAAAAGGTAATACATTTGAAAAATGTGACTGAAAGAAAGGACTAGTTATATATTCAAATACAATCTTTGAAATAATTTGGTCATGTAAAATATATTGATATGCCTATAGATGATTTAACTTAAAGGTTGCTGGCTTGATTTCTTTTCCCAAGCAGCTAGATGGCCTAAAAGTGGATAAATCGCTGTTTAAGTGTAAAAACATGTTTTTTCACATTGTTGAAAGGCTTTCAACTTATTAAAAAAGCAGTACATTATAAAATGAACAATCTACTGCACCCAATCACATTGATCAGTTCCTGGTGGTGCATTAAGTTATTTAACAGTTCCTAATTGGTTACATGATTGTCTGATTTGGATGTTCAACATGAAGGTTATGGACCAATTCCCTTGCTCAAAGTTTGCCAAATAAAACATTCATGAGGAATACTAGCTGCATTCATTTGTAAAAGGATGGCAGTACAAACAGCCCTGCTGTTGTAGCCAGAGTTAAGCACAGGAAATGACCATGACACATGCACCAAGACTAATAAAGACATATCTTAAAAAAAAAAAAAAAAAACGACATATGTCTCAGGTCACTCATCCTAATTGTACACAGTGCAATAGTTATTGTTCTATTTTACAATCCAGGGGGCAATATTTAGTAAAAAAAAAAAAAAAAGTACCAGCATTGAAAGATCAAATATGAGTTCCACCATTAATTTGCACCACAAAAATGAACTAAAAATGACAGTAAAACAAAAGAAAAATTCACATTAGACTATTTTTGCTGTTGACAGGATGATTTCTACTATACAACTCCTTTATGGGGTCATAATTACAAAAGCTGTAAGTGGCTATTAATAATATCTATCAAGCAGTTTAAAAGTATCCCTGTAAGCACCATATCTTGCATTATAGTAATTTAATTAATAAAATAGCCGAAAAATGTGCAAAAGAAAATGATTAATGACCAAACTAAAATGGCTATAACACAGTTGATGGTGGTGTTTTTTGTGGGGCAAGAACAAAGGCATCTCACAGTCGTCTATCATCACTGCATCTCTTCACATGTAACTGTGTCAAAGAGTGTGTCAATCGGAAGCATGTTAGCATATGTGGGATATCAGATACACAACCAGCTTGTGACAGAGAGCTATATACCGGTGCATTTTTGTGCCTGTCTTCATGTTTGACTGAAAATACCTTCCACACACTTGTATTGTCATGTGTGTTCACCCAAGACCTGTTTCATGTCACTACTTTTCTTGCCATCTTTACTCTCCACTTTACATTAATGACAGACATTTAAAAAAGATTGGGATATTTGGTCAGTCATTGTCATTACAATAGCTAAACGTTAACAAAAAGAAAATTGCCTATCAATAACTAAAACGTGTTTAGACAAACACTGTACACCAACTTCCGAAGGGAAAAAAAGCTGGTTTTCACTTTAACTTCCAAATGTCCTTGGTCCAATATAAAATTCAGTAGGTTGCTCTTACAGAGTCGTTAACCACAGTCCTGTGAAAAAAATATTCTTACTACACTACACTATTTTATATGATCTAGAGTGGCAAAATGGAAGAAAGGGCTCAAAGACAGCATCAAAGACAACAGAAGGAATAAAAGGAAAAGTACAGTACAAACATTCATGAAATGAAAAGAAAAAGGCACAGATTTTAAGAGTTGAGACTAGAAGTCAGAGAGGTAGCTGAGGTCACAGAGAGGGACAAAGGAGGAAAAAGAAAAAAGGGGAGATGTGTGTTGAAATGTCTATCTGTCCTTGGATCCAAGCTTCTCGATCAAGTCCTGCAGTGGAGCAAGCTCTCGCCTGTCGATAAGGTTGAACTCCTACAAGCAAAAAAACATTTAATATTAGATTGGTACAAATTAAAATAGTTTATATGCCCAAACACAATCTGACTAGTGTTGTGGTCCAGTATAAAAATTAGGACAGGAGTTGCAGTAGTAATAAGATGTTTAAAGACCCGATGCCAAGCTTAACACTCAATGCCGTTAACCTATAACATGTTAATGCAACTAGGCATTTAAGATTGGATAAAATCATTTATCACATCACACATGCAAAAATCCTCCTACCAAGTCAGATTTTTTTCAAACATATAATCTGGGAAATTGCTGAGTTAATCCATTTGTTCAAGTAATGGCTTTTTGGTTTTCATGCATAGGTCTCTGTTGTGGAATAGATCCTAGCTGTCTCTGTTCTAACATGACAGGACTATTACAGATACTATGCTTGCATAATAATTGGCATCTGGCAAAGACCAGACTAGGCGTTGCAGGGCGTTCGGCACAATGTATGAAACATGAGATTATTTACTGCGACATCTTGTTATGTTGTTCTTAGCACAGAGGGAGAGCAGTTTGTTCATTTCAGTGTTGGATCAATGTTGAGCAATTCTGACAAAAGTAGTGTAGCTTGTAAAGGGTCTCTCTTCAGGTTCAGGTCCTCAGAATTAGCTGCAGAGTGGGAGTGAGACCTCCTCGCCTTCACACTGCTCTGCTTTTCAGTTCAGTCAGCCGCGAGCTGACGGAGGCATCTTGTGCCTTATGGTTAGAAGTGGTGAATTTACAGCTCACAGCACCTTAATACGATATAGTCTCTGGCTTATCTTTGATACCTTGTGTCAGCAAAAAATGTTGGTGCACATTTCCAGTCCGTCGTTAGCGTAGTTAGCATGCATTAGCTTGGGGGGGCTAACTTGGCTTGTTTACTATATTATCTGAATGTCGCTGTCACCCTGAACCCCGCTCAAAAATGTGGCAGTTTAATAAAGTGTTGCTTGATAGTCTCTATTAAAAAATGAACATGTGACGTGTTTATACCAACACTAAATCAGTTTAATGACTGTTGACATGCCGGTTTACAAGCCTTGCACCACGCCTCGCATGCATAATCTGTAATAAACTGTAATAAAACAGGCTTAACCCACAGAGCCAATAGTTGAATCGTGGTATTGAACAGCCAAATCCGATTCAACTGACAAAATTCTGAGTCAGGTACACCCTATGCACATCACACATAAAGTTGTTGTTATCTTGTTGATGCTTTTTGATGACTCTGTTTCTTCACTCTTGAGCCATATTACAGACATTTTATGAGTTCCTCAGTGGGTAGATTGCCAGAGCAACTTTTATGGAAAAATGAAAACTCCTTTTCAAACTTGTAACAACATGTAAAATTGGCAGAGCACATGTGGATTACAGAGCATTGTAGCAGGGTAATCTCACCTGAACAAAGAAAATGAAGTGCTTGAAGGAGGTGTTGAGGTGGGCCTCCTCCTGCAGCTGCATCACAGAGTCAAAATGTTGGTGGTAGATGTGAGCGTAAACCCTGAACAGACGCTTCAGGATGGTTTTGGCCACAGACATGAAGTTCTTGGGAAAGGGAACTCCTGTGGGACAGAAGGTGGTGGAAAATGCTGATGTCAAGAGAAGAACATGTGCTATTTGTTTCTGACCAAAATTCAAGCATGAGTTTTGGACAGTAGCAGAGAAATCTCTCCATCCACACAAAGTTACAAATAAAATATGTACACGGTCTGCAGATAGGAGACGGTATTAGGACAGTGACACATTTTTGTTGTGTTTCCTCTGTACTCCACCACATTGGGTTTGAAGTGAAAAATTGATGATGAGATTTAAAGCACCAACTTTCAGTTTTAATATGTTACAGTCACACAATTCCTATGCGGTCTATTTTATTTAATTGTTGTCTTTTTATACACTGTCCTTCAATTACAGGGGACCAAATGAAATTCGACAAGTTAACAAACTTTTTTTTTTTTTTAAGTCATAAAATATAGCATGTTGTAGCACATATTTTGTAGTCAACCTCTGTCTGCAGTCCTCATCACTTCTTTTGAGGGCCCTCTGTTCAGTCTGCTCTTCAGCATGTGAGATCAGTCAGACTGAAGTCAGGTGACTGGTTTGGACAGTCAATAACATTTAACTGTTTTTTCCTTGGTTGCCATGTCTGTATGCTGCATTGGGCTATGTATAAAAAGGGCATGAGACCTACACTGTACGGGATTCAAACATCTGAAATCAGCTCATCAATAACATAATAATTTCAAAAAACAATAATAAAAAAAAAACAAACCTGTAGCAATACATTTGTTGTCTGGTCATTTTAATCAAAGAGACAAACAGATTCTACACAAATACTTGAGGAAAATAAACTGTATATGTACACTACAGAAGAACATACTATTATGACAAACCTATTAGACAGAAAGAAAAGAGTATGAAGAAGCAAAGAAGGCGAACAATGTAAAGTAAATCCCCAAAGGGTAAAATGAATATCCCTTTTTAATCAAAACTCACCAATCTTGGAGGGAAAAAGTGTCTCATCATCCAGTTGATCCTGCACCCAGGTCATCAGGTAGTCAATGTACTTGGGCGCGGAGCATTTGATGGGCTTCTTAATATTGGTGCCATCAGCCCAGTGATACTCATACCTACAGAGAAACAACAAAAGAAATTGGCACCTCTTGTTCATTAGTTACAGCAGACTTGCATACGAGACATGGACATGAAAGCTCTACATATAAAATGCACTCTCTGCCTTTCTGTCAGGACATAACATCATTTTAGATAAGCTAAAAAAAGAGCCGAAAGGGAAATGCAAACGCATTCACAATCATATTCTTGATGGCAACTATGTTAACAGGAAGTGGAGCGCGGTCTCTTCTTCCTGATTACAGACTGAACACAGACAGTCTTGGCAGGAGAGAGGATAGAGGAAGTGCCAAATCTAGATTCTAACTAAACAGCCTCTACAGACGGGCCACATGCAAAATGTAATTCCTGTTTTCCTCATGTGACATTCAGATGATGATTTCAATTTCTTTCACTTTAACTGTCTCAGCCATTCAGAATCTGAATCCATAGTTGGGTTCTTTTATAGACACCAGACACATAGTTTCCCAATTCTGGACAAAATAATGTTTCATCAAACTATATTATGAAGGTGATTTTGACTTAGATGTGGTGTCATAAAAACCTTATACTCAATTAAGTTCGTTCACAAGGCTTCAATTCAGTTGTTAGTGTACATTTTGGTTTACTCTAATTGTTATTGTGACTTCCTTTCACCACATGGTACGCATTACATAATTAAAAATAGACTCAGTTGAACTTACTGAAACTTTTCACCTTTATTTCAGAAATGCCTGGAATCATAAATTAAGTTTCAGCCAGGCATAGATCCCAGCTCAGGTTTCTGAGGTAAAATATGTTCATGGCTTGAATACTAAAACAGGTAAAAAGTATCTCTCATAGCCCATAAACACTGTAACATGCAATCCCTACTTATTATTAAATCCTGGTTCTTTTCTGTTGTAAAGTAATGCTTAACTGCCTTTAGGCAGTGTGGTAATAATATGCCGCTCATAACCAATGTTTTATAAAATCATATTACTCTATGTGTGTTATGAAGCCCTGTATCATATCTGTCATTATTGTTGATTCCAGTTGTTATTCATGTTTTGTAATGTTCTTCAAAGCTTCATGTGATGCATGTTGTCTCGGCCCACTTGTGAAGTATCATGTCTCCTAAAATTGCGTAAATGCATACATCAGCCTAAACGTTTCCCTTGTTTGCCTATTTTTAGCTTTTCACTGCATCACAGTAGAGCTGCAACGATTAGTCGACAGAAAAATAATCGGCAACTATTTTGATAATCGATTAATCGTTATAGTAATTTTTCATGCAAAAATGGCAGAAAACGCTGTTTACAGCCGCTCAAATATGGAAAATACCTGCTTTTCTCCGTTTTATATCATATTAAAGTGAATATCTTTGGATTCTGGACTGACAAAACAAGACATTTAGACAACAAGACATCACCTTGGACTTGGGATGGACATTTTTCACTATTTTCTGACATTTTATAGACCAAATGACTAATCTATTAATCGAGGAAATAATCGTCAGCTTAATCGATAATGAAAATAATCGTAAGTTGCAGCTCTATAGATGACTGTAGCTCCATTCTCCATAAAGTCATACTTAAATTCAAATTTATTTAAGGTGCAAACTCACCATGCAAGATGGTATCAGTGCACCTCACAGTTTACAAAACACAGCATAAAAGCACAGATTAAGGAATGCATCAGAATTAGGGCTGCACGATATGAGGAAAATATGCGATAACATTGTTGAATATTGCGATAATGATATTACTTGCGATAAATAAACAGTTTATCATTTCTGCCTTTCTGCAGCTTTCAGTATACTGCTAAAATACAACACATTGCTTGTTGATTTTAAAAAAAACTGGAAGGAAGTTATTTCTGACATTTTATTGAACTGAACACAAAAGAAACAATTAAAAAAACAACAAAGAATGATAGTTACATTTTAAAGAGCAGTTTTCTAATTTAGTTAATTATTTTTTCAAATTAAAAACAATGTTTATATGTGTTAATTATTATTATTTTGAATGATCAATGGTAAAAGCAGTTAGACAATAGATGTGTCTTATGTGACTGGATCTTCTTCATCGATCCACCCTTTTCCCTGCACACGTTAGTCACATTCCAATAACCACATGCCCCCAGTAATAAACATAATCTAAATCCACATTTTATGGGAACCTTTTTTCCCCACCACAATAATTTGACAACAAAAGACAATGAGGAATCTATGTTGCGTGCCCAGTGTGGACACAGATAAAGACAACACCAGTCACACTAGCCTCAAACATCTTTTGATGACGCTGTTTTCTTTTGGTTACCTTGTGTTCTGATTTTTCACCCTGCAGAAGGAGCTGAGCTTCAAAGTCCAGATTTTTGAAAAGAAAGTGGAGTCGTACAAGAAAATGACACATAAACTCAACAACGCAATCGCGTACATCAAGGTAAAGTTACTGTCACGTCTCATGGTATTGATATTACGTTTATCTGTGTATCATCATTAAATGACTTTATTATCATACATGCTGCACAGCTGGTCTATTGCCTTCAGACAGCGTCCAGATCCCAGGGGCCCAGAAAGACTTTTTTAGATTTACATTGGGAAAGAGATGCCTGTAAATCAGCAGATACTTTTTTTGGAGATGCATCAACTCCCCAGTACGAACACTTACATAGCCCTTTCAATGTAGAAGGAATCTGAGGCACTCAGGTAATGATTAAAAAGCCTTTATTGTAACATTGGCTATTTAATGATTAAAAACATGCCAACGCATTTCAGCCACAGAGGCCTTCATCAGGGCAAATACTTACATAGCCCTTATTCAAATCATTGTGTCAAGTTGTAAATGTTAAGTTGTAAAATTCACTAAAAGCTGAAATATTTTCCATGAACGAGTCCGAGCGGTTTGGAGGCGGGGTTAAAGGTGCGCTTGCTCTATGGGCTCCACAAATGCGAAAGATCCGGGTAATTTTATACACTGAAGTCAAACTTTTTTTTTTTTGGGCTTCATGTGCCACTGAGCCACTTTCCCAGGACTGAACGGGGCCCCGTCTCCAACGTCTGTATCCAGTTCTCTTTATACATCCAGGACTTTGCCCCTGACACTGACTAGAAATCAGAGACTGGAGAACATGCATACTGCTGGATATTTGGAAGGAGTTCTTCCCTTACATGTTGAGAGTGAGAGATATTGTTCTGCAGTCCATGCATCATACTCAAAACAACAACCAACAGAGACGGCACACATCTTGATCCATGCTTGTATGTACACTCTAAATGGAAACTCTTTTCTCTTAACGCAGTATCAAGCTGGGAACGCAGAGAAGCAGATCAAGGCGGAGTTTGAGAGGCTGCGCCTTGCGCTTGTCACAGAAGAAGCTCTGCGTCTACAAGCCCTGGCTGCTGAGGAGGACCAGAAGATCGCTGCCTTACAGGAGCTGATTGACAGCACAAACAAGGACATTGAAGTTATGAGCAAGCTCAGTGATACTCTGAAGAAAGAGATGGGCAACGAGGATCTACCCTTCCTGCGGGTAAGAGAAGGCAGCTCGTCCCCGCAGTTATTATGCACCTTGTTTTATCTCTGATGTTTAAAAAAAACATTAAACTAATCTCAATTCCTCTCTTTTATGTTTTAGAATTTCCAGAACTTAAAAAGAGAGTAAGTAACTGCAAAACTCACTGAAGCAATCACAAATACTGTGTACTATAACATCTTGAAATGTGTAAATATCCACTGCAAAGTAGACTAGGAAGTACATTTCACCATATACTGTATTTACCATGTATTTACATTTTTGTCATTCAATTCTGATGTCTGAGGCCAAATCTGCTTTATCCAGGTTTCTGCTGTATTTTGTGGATTTGCAAATGTCTCTTATTAATAGGGATGAGTACTTGAGTACTGGATTTGAATGTCAGTATTCGTAGTACACACTTCTTTTTCTGCTTTGTAACTGTAAATATCTTAGTACGATGTGCTACTATGACAAGTGGCTTCTGTCAGCATGTTACAACAACGTTCAACACGCTCATAAAGTTATTTTTAGTATGATTGTTTTGACCACGGATAACAGCGCCGGGCTACCCCACGTTTGAATTCGCCACATAATGTTAGCTACAGTAGCTGTGTGGGTAGTCGACTCATGAGTAACAAGTTACCTAACATACATACAAGTTAGCCAACATTACTCGCAGCTGTTTCATTAGAATGAAATGACATAAAGTGAATAAAACTTTAGTTACATTAACTCGTCCATGAACATTATTTCTGTCAGTCACGTCAGATAGATTTTCATCTGCAATGGTTATTGTTTAACAATCAAGACAACAACATCCCATGATCCCACAATACTTAAAGACATCATCAAAAACTCTTTTCGGACCCTATTCTTACATTAGATTTTCTTTTTTTTTGAGAGTACTGTGAGTACTCTGATAAGAAAATTACTTAAAATGCCCATCCCTACTTGTTAACTTGTTATTTTGCCATCTTTGCTTTAGAGCCCAGTGGACTCGTGAAGAACCTCGCCTCTCTAACGGCTCTCTTTTGAACATGGGCAAGCATGTTGGTGCGTTGAGCTTCAACATCTGGAAGAACATGCAGGCCTGTGTCAGATTTCGTGAGTAAATTACACTGTGGGAGTTGGGAATGGCCTCTGGGTTTTAAGGACTGGCAGTTACTTTACTGGCGTTGGACCAATTTGTGTTTGTTTGTTTTAATATGTTTAATATTGATTGGACACCAAAAAATGCATTTCTGAAGAGCTTGCTGGTGTCCATTAAAATTAAAATGGTATTGGTGTACTTGAAACATAGTTCTGGTGGGAACACTGACTTGAATATTGGCACAAAATACCGGCATTCTTCAGTCTATAAACATTATATGTTAGGGATGCACCGATATATCGGCCCGAACATCGGTATCGGCCGATATTCGCCTTGTTGACTGCATATCGGCAAATAAGATGACATTCACTGATTGCAGTAGCTGATATTTATCTGTTGTGTTGCATCAATGATCGATGGCTAAATGTTTCGTTAAAAGGTTAAAAATGCTTTTGAAGCAGTTTTTTTTTTTTTTTAAAGAATCATTTTCATGTGACAGAGTTATATTAAAAGTTGTTTTTATGATTGAAGTTGTGCTCATTCAAAGATACTGTAATGAAATGTTGAATGACTTTTAAAATGTTATTTTTTAATAATGAAGATTTCTTTGTTTCCCTCGTAAAAAGGGGAGAATAAATAAAAACAAACAACAACATAAAAACATCAGCATCGGTCAAATTGTTATTTTAAACATCATGTATATCGGCCCAGAATTTCACAATCGGTGCATCCCTGTTATATGTGACCCAACAAATGTCACCGATATAACCTAACTGCGTCCTGCCTCTTCCTGCGTGCAGATCCAGTGGTGTTTAACCCGAACACAGCCTCTCCGTGGCTCTCCTTGAATGCTGACCTGTCCAGTGTGAAGGAAAGCACAGAGCGGCTGACCGCCCCTGACAACCCGGAGCGCTTTGATCCCTGCGTCTTTGTCCTGGGCGCTGAAGGTTACACCTCTGGGAAACACAGATGGGATGTCTTCGTTGGCGACAACCCCAAGTGGATTGTCGGAGTGTGCAAAGAGTCATTGCCCCGTAAAAAGAAGTTCACGGTCTCTACGAACCGCGGCGTGTGGTCCATCGCACTGAGCAAAGGGGTGTACACCGTCTTAACACCTGAGCGCACGGAGCTGCAGGTGCAGCAGCGTCCCGAAAGGATCCGCATTAAGCTGAATATAGATAAAGGAGAGGTGTCATTTTGGGATGGGGGAACGGCAAAGCACCTTGTCACTTTAACACACAAGTTTGATGAGAAGATGTATCCTATTTTTGGCCCTGGGCTCCACAATACGCCCATGACTCTGGTCCCGGGAAAAATGGCCGTACACACCTCGTGATGGGCCAGTATACTGCAGAGGGATCGTTGTTGACCTAAAGGCTCATTTATGCTCAACGTTAGATGCATATACGGACAAAGCCTTCTGTCTGTACTCTGCGTTAATTTTGTCCATATTTCTGCACGTTCTCTGAAAGCTTACGGACTTAACGGAGCCGTATCACCAGAAATCGTGGGGGCGCGAGACAGTGTAGAGACACGACCATGGAACACGAGGAAGAAATTAAAATTAAATGGCGGAAAGGAATGGAGATGTATTTAATACATGATTTAATAGATATAGAAATGTTTCCTGTTTGTTGTCAGAAACTTTTTTGACTCTTGCCCTCTGGTGGATGTATTACTTAACTATTGCCAATGTAAAGGACGCATGGAAGTATGTGGACAGTGACATCATTTGAAACGAACGTATCAATTTTCGTACGTAAAGGGAGCATAAATGAGCCTTTGAGCTGCAAAATTGAAAATAAGAATAAAAACCTTTTTCAAATAAAAAGCTTTTTTAAAAGCAATGCAAACTTAACAACACTAAATCAGTCAAATAGGGATGAATTACATGAATTATCATGTAGCAAATAAAAGATTAAAATCTGCGAATAAGAAGAAATTAAAATTGGGGAAGACGATCAGAATATAGATGAACATGTTAAAGTGGACATGAAATAGAATATAAAAGACTACATTTAAAGAGATATTTTGCTGATTTAAATCTGTCATATGGCAGAGTGTGCAGATGAACGGTGTGTGGCTTCCCTTCATGGCCGCAGCGCACGGAGAGAGCGGAGCAGCGGAGGTCTGCCAGGATCCACCGGATCACACCGTTCATCTGCACACAATGCCCACACTAAGATGACACAGAGCTGGTTTAAAAGCGGCAAAGTATTCAAAGCTTCAGCAATTAAGTTTAGTTTTAAGAAAAGATTGACATGGTTTTAAGGTTTGGCATAAGAGACTAATGTCAGAAATAAACGTCATAAAGAAATGCAGTTGATAAAAAGCCGTGCAGCTGCATGATGCATACGTTAGAGCTGAGAAATGACTTTCTGAATAGACCACATACAGGAAAAACTGAGCAAAAACGGAGAAAAAAAAACTGAGCTTATGATTAATCACTTTACTATGGAAAGACAGACCAGAATTTTAAAAAATGACACAGAAATAACTGGCAGCATGGCTGATGCTTGTGGCCAATAGTGATCAAGTTTGAAGAGGTGAATTAAATGGTCTCTTAATGTATTACGGTACTGCAGGAAATTTGTGACATCCAGCTGTATCTGAGAGGTCAATAAAAAAAAGTAGAATGTGAACGTAGCAATTTAAGTTGCTTCCTTCACTAGCGTTTGGGGCTATTGTGGTTATGTTATGAGTTATATTTTTATATTTTAAGTTCTATCATGAATCAATTGAATGGGCTGCCTTTATGCTTGGGAAATTGCTTTAATTGTACATTTATGATTTTGTTGATTCTGATCAAATATTATGGTCTAAAATGTTAAATGAATGTGAATGGGTTTGTTGGTTTTAGAATAATTATGTTTAATCATTGAGTCTACAAAGTGGCTCCAAGTAGTCCTGCTCAGCTGGATGCAGCATACATTGAAGTAAGATCTACTACTAATACTACTCTGAATCTGTATATGCAGAAATCTGAATTTGCTGCCTCGAAATGAACAATTGTTCAATAAAATACATTCAAATCTAAATTGTTTTGTTTTATTAATTAGAACCACATAAAAATATTCTTAGCTAAAATAAGATAATCACTCATAGTCCCACAGCAGGGAACTTTGGGGATTAAGGACTGGCAAGGCAATAATGTGAGGCATCAGGGGGGAAACATGCAAGATACAAATAAGCAAACTACAAAAAAAACCAAAACAAAATAGTAAACTGCTGAAATCACAGCATTGCACAGGAAATATTGATATATTGCACTGTTGTACTATTGATATTGCTCATGAGTAAGTTGTTGGTAATTTCAATTAAAGTAAATGCTGCACTTGGGGCACACATTTGATTAAAGATTACATGGGAATTATATTTAATTAGAAGAAAGATGACTAACAGATGATTAGATTGCATGTAGATGTAACGTGTAAAAGTTACTAAAAGTATTTTGAGTGACTCTTACTTTGGTGTATTTTGTACCATGCATTCAAATTGTAATTCTTAACCATTTGCATTTATCGTTTAAATGATACATTATTGTCTCTGTTTATATCCAGATGTTTAATCGTTGTTTCTGGTCTCCGCTGGATGGCAGTGGTGGGACATGCGGCGCTGTCTTTTGTGTTGCTACCACCGGTTACAGCCACAGCTAATAGCAGCCATGAACACCAAAACAACGGGCATCTGTCCCAAAGATGGACTGCAGGAATCGGGTTGATACCGTTAAAAGGTTTTGTTGTTAGCTGGCAGCATTTCCTGCTAGTGTAACGGGCGAATATTAGAAACATAATTTCGTAACTGCAGAATGATGAATTACTCTCAAGAATGACTTTTCCTGGTAGATTTTGCAGCCGCTGACGATTGCGCATCTGGATTTGGCCGAACAAGCTAGCTTAGCAGACCACTGAGTTGTAGCCCCAGTCGGGGCTGTCCTCTGCATTGATTCCGAAGCTACTAGCTAATTCAGCTAGCTGTCAGTCTTGAGCACCCACTAGCCATAAGTTAGCTCATGTGGTAGCTAGCGTTAAAGGATCGCCGAAAATGTAAATTACCATGGGGCCAAAGAGACGGGAACTGGTGAGTGTGATAATGCAAATGTACAAACTAGCCAGCTAACGGCCTCTGACTGTTAACGGTATTCAGCTAGCCATCTTAGCTTAGCACCCCTCTGCGTTAGCTTTGTTGTGATAGCCTGCGGAGAGCCCTTAGTTACTGATAGTTGGTTTATCGTTAGCTAGTTGGATGTAAGAAAGACAGTTAATAAACGCGATGTTGGTGAATAACATTATTTGTGTATAACGCTACATGTGTGAAAACCTTCAACGTTAACGTTGCTGTTATGTTTGTGAGTTTGGTGCACCGGTAACGTTAGTGAGCTAACGCTACTGGGCTAACAGTTGTTAGCTCTCCCAGAATCTGTATTTTTTTCCCAGAGGCTGCATGAGTAATGCGCATCAAGCATTGTAATTGTGCCAACTTCGGGTCTGTTCAATTCTGCAGTGTAAATTGCATTGCAGTTTACAGAAGACTTAAACTGAAATCTTGCAGCAAAAGGAGAATTGTGTAAACGGACAGGGCCACAGGTGATGACTAATCCTCTATATCCAGTTTAGTTTATTTGAGAAGGGACAGTGCAAATTACTTAATACACATGGTAAAAAATACCAGCAAATTGGCTATTTTTCCTCTGTTGTCCCTGGCCATGGTTTTACAAAATAGGCCTGCAACTAAGGATAATTTTCATTATCGATTAATCTTTCTTAATTAATAATTTGGTCTATAAAATGTTAGAAAATAGTGAAAAATGTCCATCCCAGTTAATCAGTCGTAAGTCTCAAAGGCATTGTCTTTAAAAGTTGTTTTTTTTGTGTCAGTCCAAAGATGTTCAATTAAATATGGAAAAGCAGGAAATGACAACAGCATTTTCTGCCATTTTTGCAAGGAAAATTACTTTAACGAATCGATTATCAAAAGTTGCTGATGAGTTTTCTGTCGATCGACTAAATTAGTCGACTAATTGTTGCAGCTCTATTACAAATGCTTCCTAAAATACATCAAAGCAAAGATAACGGCATGCAGTTTAGAGATTAGAAAAGGAAACAGTTGTTAAAAGCAGTAGCAGCAGTGATGACATAGATACACATTGCAAATGAACTGGACAGATAGCAGCAGCAGAAGAGTTTAGTGCTGACATGTGTATGTACATGTATTATGTATTATTATTCCACAATTGAATAGTGCAATCTCCTCTCCTGCTAGTCACATAATTGGTATTACTACTTCTGTTGATATAGGCTACATGTGCCGGTGGAGCTAAATCATAGGTGACTTTGTATACTAAGCACAAGTACACATATTTTATTGGGTCATTCCAACTTAAAATCTGATTTATTCTCATTCTGCTGGCATAATATAATATCTATAAGGACCCACACCAAATTATTTTCTTTCACTTATTGCCTTCCATTATTCAGGCAGTGCCAGTGATGGCCTCCCCCCTCCCTGTCTCCTTCATCCTGGTGGTTCTGC
Organism: Heterobranchus longifilis; assembly: GCA_028570985.1. Lineage (NCBI taxonomy): Eukaryota > Metazoa > Chordata > Actinopteri > Siluriformes > Clariidae > Heterobranchus > Heterobranchus longifilis. The sequence continues at coordinate 15,081 of JAOVVB010260745.1, forward strand.
TGTTGGCCGAGCCGCCTGTGTGCCAGGCAGGGGACTGCAAGGGCCACAGGCAGGTGTTGAGGGGTCCACCAGGCTACGTCACAGATGGACCAGGAAACTACTCTGTCAATGGGAACTGCGAGTGGCTTATCAAAGGTATAATGAGCCGAGATTCTGTCTTGTGCACAGGATAGTTGCCGATTATAAACAAGTAACTTGCAGCCGATAGACAGTCAGTTAATCTCACTGATATTTCCCATCTTTTTTTTATATCTCCCAGCTCCCAGCAACAGTCACCGTATCGTCTTAAATTTCACCTTCATGGACACAGAGTGCACCTATGATTACCTGTTTGTGTATGATGGAGACTCCTACCAGAGCCCTCTCCTCGCCAGTCTGAGTGGCAACACTCTGCCTCAACCCATCGAAGCCAAGTCTGGCAAGGTAACCAATTAAGACCTCATCTACATTATTATGTTTTCATTTTAAAATGCATATCTTTTGCTACATTTATGCCTCGTGTAGACACTAATGTGGCGTTTCTGAACCCCTACAACCGGAGAAGTTTGGAAACTGCTGAGGCCATTTTAGTTTGGAAACTCCGGGGTTGTGTTGTAGTGTGTACACGCGGACACAGAGACCTTTGAAAACGATGACGCAGACACCCATATATGTCAGTCAGTCTTATCACTTAGATAGGTCTACATACCTTTTGTGATTTCATCCTTCTTGTGTATCTACTCCTTTTTCATTGTCGTCCACCAATAGATAATGCACCCGCAGGATCCAAAATTAGCCATTTACTAGCCTCCTTTACCGTCTCTTAATTTCAGTAACAGTACCACATCGTCGTCGGTCCAAACAAAGAAATCTCTGGTCTTACTTTTCGTCATTGCTGTTCTTCCTTCGTGGTATTTTCTCTTGTTGTTATTATTATTATTATTAGTTCCTATAATACATCCATGATTTTCAACCGCTGCATCCATGTGCTAAATAGACAATCTGCTTCCTGTTTACATCGGTACACGCATGCCCAGTGTACGTGACTGGTCATGTGTATGGATGGAGATCGTTTTCATTTTAAAACAGTGGTTTAAAAAGAAAACGTAGTAATGTAGAGGTGGCCTAAGATGCGATGAAATGCTCATGTCGTCTCCGTTATTCAATTTCCTTTCCAGATGCTTCTCCATCTCTTCAGTGATGCTAATTACAACCTCCTGGGCTTCAATGCAACTTACACCTTCTCTGTGTGCCCTGGAGCCTGTGGCGGTCACGGCCGCTGTGATTCCTCTACATCGAAGTGCCACTGCCATCAGGGTTGGGGAGGAGCCGCTTGTACAACCCCTCTGTGCTCCCAGGCTTGTTCTGTGAATGGCCAGTGTGACAAGGTAACAGTAGGGATGGACACACAAAGCAATCGGTCTTCAACCAAAGGGTCACTCACCCTTCCCTGAATGAGCTTTTAATTATATTTGTCAGTTGTCCAGTCTATTGGTCTTTAACTATTCTTATTCTCTGTGTTTTGTCTCAGAAAGGAGAGCGCTGTCTGTGTAACCCAGGCTTCCTGGGTCACAGCTGCCAGCTTGGTTTCCATGACGACAGTGGGGCGGGGCAGTGGTGGCGTGTGAGTGAAGGAAACCCCTACACGCCTCCCAGGACGGGTTCTGCTGGCGTGTACCTGTCCTCCACTGGAGCCATGTACTTGTTTGGCGGTGAGAGAGAACTTCTCTTAATTTCCACTGATGTTTTAATATTTAGTGAACAAACCCAACTTCCACCCCCTTTTTTTTAACACACTTGTTGTGAGTTAATGGTTCTTCATTCTTCGGCAGAATTATTAAAGTCTTACTTCAAATAACTCCTTATTTTATGGTTAGATTTTAACCAACTTTAATATTGCTGTCTTTATTTTAGCTGTAGTCCCTTATTTGACTTTTACTCTTTGCTAGTATCTGATATTTTTGATGATTAATGACATGAGTGTATGTTTTGATTATTACTTCTTTTCCGACAGGGTTTGACCTGAACAGAGCTCTTGGTGACTTGATCAAATATAACTTCACATCCAACCAATGGGAAAGCAGGTCTTACGGTCACTCTCCTGTAAGTGATTTGTGGATAAACACAGTTTTTGCTTCCTCCTGCTCTTGCACCTTACATACTGTGTTTCCATGCATGCAAGGGACCTGATTACTATCAGCCTTCTGCAGTAACCTGATTCTTTAAATGTCATGGAAACAAGAAACTTTAATCAGGATAAGGTATTTAGAAAAACCCTGTCTACAGGAAAACAAACCTTATTTCTTGGCAACCCTTTTGCCAAGAAAAGGGATACATAATTAGTTATCAGGAGAGACTAGGGAAAGAAGGAAAGATAATTGTTTATTCACAATTGATATGTGATAATTAAGTATTGACAGAAGTATTTGGCGCTTAGACTCTACAGGGAGATTTGTAATCGAGGGGCGTCTGCCCTGAGCAGCAGCAAGATAAACACCCCGAGCATGACCGAGCATGCGTGAGAGGAGTGAATGGCAGCATGCATGAGAAATAAAACTACAGGCCTAAGCAAAAAAAAAAAAACCTTCCAAAAAGAAATCCAAAGTCTGGCCTAAACTCAAGCTGAAATGCACACGTTTGGTTTCCACAGCTGAACAGTAGATCATCTGTAAAAATTCATTATGACAAATTCACTTAAAATATGCCAGATGTGGTCAAAAAATATATATGTGTATGCAAATGTGGGTTTTATAGGGATTATTGCAGTGCACGTAAATGTGTACTCCTATTTCCCGATTTCAATTGCATGTTTTTTGTGCACATGTACAGTAAACATAGTCAATGTGAATATAAGTGCTCCCATTTATTATTTTACATTTCCTTTACATTCACCGTCTTCCTGCACGGTTTGGCTCTCCTGTGTTGTCAGGTGGCTCGTCATTCCCACACAGCAGTAGAGTGGACGGGTAATATGGTTATCTTCGGAGGAGAGCTCGCCAACGGCTCCCTGGCCAGTGATGTCTGGATGTACCGGCCACTCCACGATGACTGGCAACAGCATGGCTTTTCAAATTCACGCGGGTCTCCTAAACTGGCCAATCACGCTGCAGCTGTAGTAGACAATTATCTCTATGTATTTGGAGGTGGGTTTCACATAAGCTTGTCACTTGGCATACATATATCTCTTGAGAAATAAATCGTACTTGAGCAGCATCTTTCCGTTTTCTCTCCTCCCAGGTCGCACCGAGGAGGATATGTTTTCCTCTTCTCTGTATCGGTTCGGCCTGCATGGTTCTGGACGGTGGGAGACTGTTCAGCCCACCGGTGGGAAGCCCCCGGCCACTGCTGGCCATTCCATGGTGTTCCACAGCCCATCCAGGACGCTGCTGGTCTACGGAGGCCACAGGCCTACCACTGCCAGGTACACACCCCCTCTTGTGCATTAGCATAATGGATACAGTAACACACACAGCCAGCAGGAACATTTTGTACACACTTTCCAATTTGGGGTTGTTCATGAGGAAGGGGAACAATTTGCTGCCTAGTTTTGGAGCGTGTATCTCTATTTGTTTGGGGATTGCACATGTGACCACAATATTGCAATACCGTGATATTGGCAAGCCTATGCTTGTCCGCTATATTCACATTTCTTGTTTTACATTTCAGTGCGTGCGTATTCAATGTTAGATAGAGTTAGGCTGCGTTCACACTGTTTTTGTTGTAATCAGGCGAAAAATGGTTTAGACTGCGGCGGTGGGGGGGGTGCCGAAAAAAGACGCAGCGGCCTGTTGAGGCGAAAAGAAACGCAACCTAACGTCACGCTGCAGTGACCAATCATGTAACATATAAAAAAAAAAAACACAAGCACTTATCTGCCCAGGAGTTCATGTAACAGCTGATTTAAAAAGCTGCAAAACAATGCACGTCCCTCGTCTCTTTTTTTTTTTCTCTTTCTCCGTGATGCTGTGAAATGAAGCTGCCTTCAAGTGCGGTCGTAAATCTTGGTATCATAACAATGCGGCGACGGAAAACAATGAGTGTGAATTATAAAGTCTACGTGTGCTACAACGGGGGTTGGAGTAAACAAAAGGACGTCACACAAATGGG
>JAOVVB010260754.1:0-19165 GCA_028570985.1 Heterobranchus longifilis
TCCTGCCAGTGAAAACTCCTCACTGTCAGGTGAAAAGAAGCAGTTGGCGACTTCACATGTGTCGGAGGAAGCATGTGCTCGTCTGCAGCTCTCCCCAGATCGGCAGAGGGGGAGGAGCAACGACCGGGACAGATTAGCAGGGGGAATTGGATAAGAACAATTGGGAGAAAAAGGGGAGAAAAATCTGAAAAAAATAGTTTACAAAATCTAAAAAAAACATCAGCGATCAGCTGATTCTACTAAAAATTATCAGTATTTCTCAAGCCAGGTGTTTTGTATGTTAATATTAATAATAATAATAATAATAATAATAATACTAGTGCTGGGCAGTATATCGGTTTTAATGTCCTGTATGATAAGGATTCTTCATATACTGCCATACAGCTGTAACAATTACTGTAACTCTTGTGAATGTATGAGAAGGCAGGTTATAACTTTTAATACAACAATTAACCCACAGCTAACTATCTTGGCACATGTCTAGGACCTGCGTGCCACCAGGGGGCCCAGACAGAGGGGTAAAAAGAATCTACATAATGTGTAATGTAGGCTACATTATTAAAATACTATACAAATCTAACACAGATTTATTTATTTATTTATTTATTTAAATATTTATTTATTCTTTAAACATACACCATGACAGACACACAGCTGTGTGCATCCGTGAAAATGTATTTCCAGTTAGTGGAGACGTTAGCAGCAGTGATAGCCTACTAGCTATCAGCTGTGGTTACTTTGAGTATCTGAGATACTTCTGTTGAGGAGGAAGAAAGACAATGATGGCACACAACCATTCGTGACACAAATAATCTGTAACTAATAATTGTACATTTACAAAATGACACCGCTGAATGGCATGTTTTATATTCTATGTTCTCATGACAGTAGAATAAGCCACTATAAATCTATAATGTCTACAAACCCACCAGAATCTGAAAAAATACTGATACAAATCTGGTCATACCGCCCAGCACGACTTATAATCCTTTACTGCCACTGCACTTCTACTCTTCAATCCACTGATTATGGCACCAGTAAACAGGACTGATTTATCTTAAAGGGCCATGACTGTTTTTGTATTTTTAATATAATTTATATGATATTATAGTCATTTATATGACTGTTAACAACACTGCCTGAAATTCCTCTGGTTTGTTTTGGCACATGGACTCCAGTTATAAAATAAAGGCATTTCTCTGCTGTTTGATACATTGTAATGACAACATTTTTAATTAAGAGTTACAAAAGAACATTTTAGTCTACAGTCTGCTGTGCTGCTTATACATGAACTTAATATACGGTGACCAGATTTCTGAATTGAAAACCGGGGACATTTCCAGTTTGGCTGTCAAAATATATCCAATGTTATTATGTATGAAATAAAAACGGGGGACAATTCCAGTTCCATGTATTTTGACCACGGTAACTGTAGTGCCTACTGTAACTACTGTAATGTATGGTGCAGGCCGGTACAATCTGATACTAACTAGGTAACTTTAACCATATCAGAAAGTCATAGTTTACAGTGCCATGGTGAGTGAAGCTATGGTAAACTATGGAACACATAATAAAGAAAATTGTCAAACTGCAATAGTTCAATATGAATTATATGTGCAAGACAGAGAAGACAGACGAGCATGAAATGTAAACATTTGGTTACAATTTTCAAACTGATATATTTTTTATTTACCTCACTTTCCTCACATTTTAGACATAAATTCAACCGGTCGTTCTTCCCACATAAAATATTATTTCACTTTTAGTTTTTTGTCTGTTTTTCAGTTAAAAATGGGGACATTTCTGGAAAACTTGGGCGTGTTACTTATTAAAATTTCTTTCTATTTTTAGTAATTTCTTTGCCAATCCAATTGCATACCAGCAAATCAGAAAATATAATAACATGGGGTCACCCATTATTATTTTAATTTGTAAGCTTTTTCCTTATTAAATTTGAGTGATAAGGACAGAGGGTGTTTTATGTTGTTGAGATTGTTAAACCCCCTAATATATTAGTGATTTGAGGTTTATATTCATAAAAATCACTTGACTTGGTCTTGTCAAATTCCAGAACAGATTTTTGAATAGTGAAACTTAAGTATTAAGTAAGTATCAGGTTTTTGTGATCAAATATTTATTGAAATTAAAGCACAAAGTTTAGAATCAAAAGCAAAACTTATTGTTTGACAACAATAACAAAAAATACATACAAAAAAGAAAATCACAAAATATACAAAATGCAGTAAGCAGAATAAAAATATATGAATTAAAATACCAAAACAAAACTAAAAATAAAATAAAACCCAACCACCACCCCTCCCTCCTGGACACATCAACACATGTGTACACACACACACACACACACACACGGAAATGGTTTTTAGAGAATACTGGTTAAAGGACAGGAATCTAAAAGGAATCTTTAAGGGATTCAGCTGCAGAGCGTCAATTGTTCAAATCAGGCTCACTAGCTCCATTAATCTGAGCAGCTGATACGTACTAATCTGATTTTAAAGTTCTCAGCATTATCATTCTGTGAAAATGCAGCTGAAAGTGTAGATTGATTTGAAAAGTCTGCATTGCAATTGAGGCACTTTTACAACAATAAAAATGCAGGTGATATTTACTGTGATGGATTCCTGGTCTCTGCAGGTTGATTTTCATTACATAATAAAAAACAAATCATCCAACAACTGGGTGGGAGATGAAAATGTAATATAATATGATATGTTTTGAAAAATGGTCTGCAATAATAATGTAAAGTATATTGTAAATGGGCTAATACATACAAGATACTGACGTCTTTCACAGTATGGTCGATGTGAAGGAGCCTAATTGATGAAATCAATGAAAAATGAAGAGAATGAGACTCCTACAGCGTGGACATTGCACGGTTAACATTCTCCCTCTCAGTGTGCGATGGGGCCAGCTGCAGAGGGCTGTGGCAGCTGTCTGAGCGTGTGTTTTGCTCATATGGGGCAGAAATGCTCATGGTGCACTGATTTCCGATAGGTCTTCACCTCCTCTGCTGCTCATGGCCTGCGGCTCCTTCCTCCTCCTCCTCCTCCTCTGCGCTCAATCAATTGACTGACGCCGCTGACCAGCTCCCACAGCACGCTGCCGGGGGAGGGAAGTTATTGGAGTCGTGTGTGTGTGTGTGGGTGTGTGTTTGTGTGTGTCAGGTTGTACATGCTGTAACGTCTGCAAATAATCAGCAGAAACGTAAAGCTTCAGTGGGGAAAATAAATGATGCACCAGAGTGGACTTCAGGCAGCTGTTAAAGATGTTCAAATATGTATTTCTAAAGATTTTGCTGACATTTGTTTAGAAAATGTATCTTATTGTAGACCCTTTTACAGCCGACATCATGATTAGAGCCTGTTGGTAACAGTTTCAGTTTCATTTCTTAAAGTGTGACAGGCAGGGAACAGCAGCACAAAACACCTCCTCAAAACAGTTTATCTGTTATCTTCACTTCACTGTCTCCTCTCCATGTGTGTATGAAGAGGATAACATTAGCAGGAAACATTAAACATGTAACATAACATATGCAGACCCTCCGTTCAGCAGCTGCTGCAATATACTCCGCCTCCACTCCAGGATTAGGTGTTCATCAGAAATACTCATGTTTGTGTGCACACTTCATATAAGGTAAGGTTAAATAAAGTATTGTCTGTTTTGGTTTGCCCACCTAATCACAAATTGTTGACTATGAGGATGCTTTCTCTCGTAGCTCTCTTAGCATTAGCTGACATCATTATGTTGTTGTATGTCCAGAGACACACAGAGGAAACTGTTACAGCAAGTGTCCTCTCTCTTTCTACAATGTAAACTTTTCAAAGTTTCAGTCCCGGAGCGTGAGTGACTGTACATATTGAGAGAAAATGATATGTTCTTCAGCCACTGTTAAATAAACAAGCCAACAAAATGTGCTGTAGTAGACATGCTCAGCTTATTCTGCCCTGTGCATCCGTATCAGACACAAAGCGGTGGTATTTGACGAGTTGGGAATGAGACCGGTCTGCAAGTTCTTAGATCTATGATGGTGGTTACAGGTTGTTTACTACTCCATTATTACTGCAGATTAAAAACACATAATACTTATTTCTGAGGATTAATGCAAAGATCAGTTGATGATGCTCAGTCTAGATCAAATATATCCAGAACAATTTAGGGATCAGTTTTCATTTTCCCACAATCACAGCTGTGATTCCAGAACACTGCTGGTTTGTTTAACTGTTTTTCTGTTGTGAGGCTTCACCTTAGAGACAGGGGAGGTGTAGATACCAGGTGTGTGATAGGGAGTACCTTCCTCTGGGAACGTAAGGTGCCTGCTGTCATGGCCACCAGCACAGGTGTGTGTGAGTGTGTGGCCACCACCCATGGGAGCAGGTCAGCTGTTGTTTCATGCAGGAGATTACACAGCTTAATCAGGCAGCCGGATCAGGTGCAACTGATGCTGTAGAGTGTCAACGCACGCGCGCGTGCGCGCGCACACACACACACACACACACAGTAACCCAACTCCATAACACACACACCTCCCTTTACACCTAATTAGCCCTGTTACTGGTCCCTCCTGCCTAGGGACCACAGACATATACAGGTAAGCACAGCCTTACTCATGTGCAGGTTCATACATGTAGTATAATAGTACACACACACACACACACACACACACACACACTGCAGAGTGCAACCACAAACAGGTCACATGCAATTTAAACCAGACCAATATTTATATAGAGCCAATACAGTCCTTTTATAAAAAACACATCTCATCCAGTCACTGCGGTCAACCCTGATCTGTGTGTGTGTGTGTGTGTGTGTATCTAATTAGAATGAAAATTGTCATGAAAACATAACTAAGCACATTGATCAATAGCAGAGGACAACAAAGTGTGATGTCAGTAGTATGGAACACTCAAGTCAGCTGATGAGGCCCGAAGGTCTTCCTGCATAGAGAATTAGGAGGTGGCCACCTCTGTCAAATTTGGTCCCGCCTCCAGCTCTCAACAAATGAATGAATGGAAAACACTATTTTTGAATAATTGTTGCACTTGGTGGAGTTCTGTCATTTGCAATTGCTGCATTTTGCCTGTGGTGGCGCTGTATCATTATCAGCACATTGCACTGGGAAAGGTGCTGCCAAAACTGCCAAAGAGGAAGAAAAGTGTTGTCTGTTTTGGCTGAACCACATAGCGATGCAGCGGCACCACAGTTTGCTTGCAACCACAGCACAAAAGAAATCACTAAAGAAAACAAAGTATTCCGCCATCAGTCAACACGGACAATCAATGAGGTCATTATTAGTCTTATTTCCCTGCTGTTCAATGTTTTAATATAGCTTTATATCATCAGCTGGTGTTTATAAATGCTGTTGCTCTCTATGCGGCTCCACACACCATACAGCATGCATCTGTTTACACCGGAGACTCTATGCAGACATCTGTATAACATGACCACCACAAATACTGAAGCAAATCATTGTCAAGATGCGGTCTGAACAGGTGAGTTTTCAGTCTGCAACAGAAGATGTGTCAGGTTTCTGCTGTCCAGTCAGTCAGGATTTGATTGAGCGATAGCTGCGTCCCCCTTGTAGTGAGGGAGTAGCAGAGCCTAGAGGATGGGCTGAGGTGTATGGTGACCATGTCCTGGAGGATGGCCAAAAAAGTAGAGTCCACACACTAGACTATGCGCCCATAAGACATGAATTTATTAATTAATTGATTACCACCACAGTGACGTTTTGAGCAACCAGCTCTTCTTCAGACAATAAACAAGGCATAAAAAACGCTCTCAAATACCCACAGGGGCAGGTCATCTGGCAAAGCATGTGATTCTGTCCCAGTGGGCAACAATGTCATACAACAAACCAACAAATTAATGAATAAATAGAAATAAAGAATAGAATAGAAACAAATAAATGAGTAGATATATACATACATACATAGAAAAATAAATACAAATAAATAAATAAATGAAAATAAGGATGATGTAACGGGGGGGGGGGGGCTTAGACCCAAATGCAACTTACAGGTACAATTGACAACAGGATTTATTCAGACTCCAACGATACACACCGAATACAAACAGGAACACTTGGCTAGAAGCCAACCGAGAAACACGAGGCACAAAGTCAGTTTGTTTGCTCGCAGCGGCGAGGCGGAGAAACCCCAGAACTGTCTCACAGCCGTGAGACAATCGGAGGAACAGGAGGAGAAACTCACTCGTTGCAGAGCCAGGAAAATGCTGAGCAGCCACGACACGAGGCAGACGAGAACCAGGCAAGGACAAGGCAAGAACCGGAATCGGGGACGAAAGACTGGAGCGTTGAACAGGCAGGCAGCAAGCGAGAAGAGTCGGGGGCAGGCAGGGTCGAAATCGGGTGAGTAGTCCGTGGGAAAATGCAGGAAAGCTGTGCATAATGCAGGGAGACAGTCTGGCAGTGAATGAATGGGCTGACATGGCTTAAGTACTAGGGAGGAAGTCCAAGTGGCGGGAAACCGGCTGATGAGGTGGGAGTGGCTGTGAACAGGGCTGGGACGGGGGCGTGTAGTGGAAATTTACAGAGGAGACTGGAGGCAGGGCAGCAGGAGCTGAGAAGAGTGCAGATTGTTACATTAAATCAAATCTGTGGTTTGTTATTCAATCTTTCTCTCCCATGTGCATACAAAGTAAAACAACCAAGAGAAAAGCAATTGGATTTAAACACAGTTTTGAATCCAGATCACCAAATAAAATCATATTAGTGAAATCTACACAGGAATTGGAGCAGAGGCAAAGAACAACAAGGATGCCACGAGATTTAAAATGCATCTGACATTAAAGTTTGATGTGGGAGTGATAACTGACCACAGAAAAGGGGCTACATAGTTTTTAATACATTCTTGATCCATTTACCTCAGCTGACTTCCAGTAAAAGATGAAAGACGACATAACAAAGCTCAGGGTCAGAGAACAGAGAAATCCAGAGTGACGCTGCTGAGACTCTGCGGGCGGACACAGCAGTCCTATAATAAAGGATGTCAGACTCACAGTGCAGTGACGCCGCCCGACCGCTGTGAAAGTGATGAAGTCACAGAGCAGCAGCAGCAGGCCACCACTGAGGCTCAGATTAATAGAGGCAGAAGATCCACAGGTAGATATCGCAAAACTTGTGCGCATAAAATCTTAACTATTTCATCACTAGGGGATTTTTGGTTTTGACGACATTACTCAAAAACCTCTTGAACTATATGGATACAATATGTATGCAGGTAACTTGTATCTGTGTTCTACTTGTTAACAGTCATCAAATGTTTTTCCAAGTAATGATAGAGTATAAGAGATTCTGCATGAACGCAGAATCTGTAGGCAAGGGACAAGATTTTGGAATCGGAAGCATCATGATGTTGACGAATCACGTTTGATCGGGGGCGGGACGTGCTTCGGTTCTATGCAGGTAAACAGTCTGTGTGGGGAGCGAAAGTCTGGACCTAAAACACCGTTACTAAAAGTATCGACGTTTGTGTATTGTTTGGAGAAACGTTTGACTCACGTAATAAAAGAAACAAATAGCTTTCAAAGTCGGATTATACAATTGCCCTTGAGAAAACAATTCTCCCGGGTCCGTATGTAACTCTTGCTAGTCGGACTGTAAACAAAGAGCGGCGCACGGAAGAGGAAGTCTTGGCCCGGACATCCGTTGGGAGCGGAAGTGACGCAAGGGAGCTACAACATAAGTCCAGAAAACCTGGCCGACGCCCCCACAGGCTAAATCACCGTCATTTAAAAGAAAAGTCCGATGGATTCCGAGATTGATGTTAGAGTCACAATATTGATTAAAACACAAGAAGTCAAATGTTATAATTGCCCCGACGTGCGATGGTGATTGTAACACACCACACTTATTACCTTCAATACCAAGGACCACAATAAGCTCCCAAGAATATAGATACAGTATATTTAATCGTATAATTAGTATAAGTATAAGTATAAGTATGACAAGTATCACTAGAGCATAAGTTGAGTTTCATATTACAATTGCCCCCGGTCTCCCCTACACAATTCTATTGGTAAAAGGGAAAATGTGTTTTTTGTGTGTGATTGTGCCTCTTGAGAAGATACATTTCAATAATATTCTGCTCTGATGCTGCGTTCATGTGTTATCGGAATGATCAGAAAAATGAAATTCCAACTGGGAAAATCCTTGTGAACATCAGTTCAAGTTGGAACAACTTGGAAAGTCAAGGAAAATGTTGCTACATGACTTGCCGAGTTGGCGTCATATGATGCGGTAAGGGACTTTTTATTTTGATATAATTTCTTTGCTCACATGTAACGTGTCGGCCTAATATGGTTGTAACCGTTTCACGTATTGAATACACTTTATATTTACACCACCCTTCATCCAAGAAAGGAAGCCCAATGCTTTATGGGAAAATAGTCATAAAATGAACATAAAACAGACATAGAATCTCATAATTCATGTAAAATATAATGGACAATAATGTGGCATCCATGTTTTTTTCACATCCGACTCGCAAGTTACTTCAAATTCATGAACACACCGAAGTTGGAGGAACGATTTCCCAACTCGGACAGTGGGACCATCCAAAGAGCACCTGATGCAGCGTAAGTCCCACTCAGTAATTTGGCTCCAGGTGAGGGTAGATTGATGCCACCTGGCACTAAGTGGCACTAATTACAGAGCTCCTCCCTGATTGGCCGCAGACAGCAGGTGACAGGGTATAAAGGGTTTGGAAAAGCATCAAACAGGTTTTTATCTCCAGGAGAATGGAGGAAGTCGTGTGTTGCCTGTGAAGATTCTTCCCCTTTAATTGTCTGCAGAGAATGCTGATGATCTGATCAGCACCTGCCTGCTGGTCCATCCTCCCCTCTCACATTACCAACCATCCTCAAGTACAACATGGAGGTTTAATCCCGTCTATCCACAACACTTTATTTATTTACAGACGTCAAACTAACTGTAGGGAGTCCATCATTACTGCCCCGTGTTACAGAAAGTTTACCACCACCTGCAACACCAACAAACCTCACGCTCTCCGTGTTACTCCTTGTCCTTAAAAACAAAAGAGCAGGTTAAAAACATTTGTGTTTTAATTGATTTATCACCTTAAAAACATAGCCAAAGTCAGGGACCTTATGACAAAACCAAATTTGGAATTTGATTCACGTTTTTATCTCCATGATTACTGCAACAGACTTCCTAAAAAAAACAAAACATCAGGCAACTACAACTTATTCAAAATTCAAAGTTATGACCAAAACCAAAAAGACAGCCCACACCACCCCGGTTCTTAAATCTCTACCAGTAAGCCACAGAATTGATTTTAAAATTGTGTTACTTATTTATGAATTTCTACATGGGGCCCTAAATATATAACAGATATGCTCGAGGAATATAAACCTGTGAGACCACTGCGATCTATGAAGAAAAGCTAAACAAGGAGAAGCAGCTTTTAGTTATTCTGCAGCACAGCGCTGGAACAACTGCCTGATGGTCTCAAGAATGCCACAACCATTGCAGCTTTTAAATCCAGATTTATCTCTGTATATAAAACGTGCTTCATAAAAAAAACTTGCCTTGCCTTGCCTTATCAAAATCTCTTTCAATCAATTTGAGATAAAATGGCTTGGTTTATATATGAATGGTTGCGTGAACTCAGCTTGAGTAACAAAAAACCAAAGACCAACATCAGCAACTAATTTGCATTCATGAAGATGAGTAAATACAACAGGAAATGATCGATTTCTGGAATATGTTGCGTGTTACTGCAGCTGTTTCTACATAATGTTTCTGAGTTTCTTTTCAGCTTCAAATTATGAAACAAAACTAGAAGAGTCTGCAGCCACGCTGTACTCAGCAGCTATACTTAGACACAGCAGTGCTTTAAAATAAATATGAATACTAAAATGGCAACATGCTAACAATGACTACGTTTACATGCACAAAAGATTCCAGTTTTTGCCCTTATTCTAAAAAGGCAATACTCCTACTAAGCTGTTTCATGGCTAATGAAAATGAATATTCCACTAATGCAGCCATCAAAATAGGATTTTTTCAAAGTTTTCCACTGGTGGCAAGCTTGTTTCTGTGTTTGAGACATGAGCTTACTGGACAGAGTCAACCTCCCCCAAAATGCACTGTGGCTCGTTAAAAACTGCATCAAAAATTGACGCTTTTAACGAATCATAAATGGACGTTTTAACATGTAAAACATAGTTTTAGCGTGTTAAAAATGCACAAAAATGACATTTCAGCGATTTAAAAATTGTTGCTTTAAGTTTTAACTCATTCAAAAACGGCATTTTAATGGGTGTGTGTGTGTACAGGCTGTGTGTTTATACTGTCTTTTTATGGTCTGAGCTATTGGAGAAACTTAGCACTAAACTTATCAGCTGAGAAAAGTGGCCCCAGTCTCCATCTTTTCATGCAGAGGAGTCTAGTTATGAATGTATAAAGCTGGTAACAAAAACATGGATGTTTATCCTCCATGCTGTATAAGAATTATACTTCATCAAAGTATTAAGTATGATTAATTCCAGGGTTGCAAGATTATGGCCCAATATTTTCACAGCGGATTATTGAATTTCAATGAAGCCTGTATAAGGTTTCTTATTGTGTACCGTGTGTGTGTGTGTGTGTGTGTGTGTGTGTGTGTGTGTGTGTGTGTGTGTGTGTGTGGGTGTGTGTGTGTGTGTGTGTGTGTGTGCAGCGTTTTTGGTTTATTTAAAAACAGCTGGATTGTAAAAGGAAAGTAATGAGTGGAGCAGGGTCATCTTTTAATCATGCACATTTTTTAAAACCTGTCAGTGTAACTCAGAATGTGTTTGGGGAATTGAGAGTTGTTTATGGGGAATGAAGCAGGCATGAAAGGGCAAATCACTGCATGCTGCATTATGACGAAACGTGATATATTTCTTCTAAGCATGATTGAAAAAAAATGTAGCTCTTTGAGATGTATAGCTGCGTTCCAAACCCAATACCTCATCTGTTGATTCTGTTAATGCTTTCTTCTTCAACAAATGTTTATTTGAATAACTTTAAATAATGATGCGATGCTTTCTTTCATTATACTCAAATAATTTAAACATACACAGACACGACCTGCATTGTTATGCAGTGTGGAATCCATCACACTAAAGCCTCGTGCATCTCGTTTATCTGGAGTACATTCTTGATATTTGGCTTTTCAATGCAAAGCACAGACACTCCACAATTATGAGAAGCATTGGCAAAGTGTTTATTGTAAATTGTTTCAAATGGACACAGAAAAGACCATGTATGGAAAATAAAAATATTTAATGTGTATAAAAATAACAGACATTGTACCAGAGCACTATGGAGACATTCAGAAGAAATGAGTTGGAGATGTAAAGACACGCTGGACAGGAAGAAGCTTTTTAAATTTGAGAAAAAACATCCCATGATTGTTCATTGTACTCTGTGCTACGACTCTCGCAGAACAGATGTAAGCTGATTGGCAGAAACAAAAGATTGTTTTATTTTATTTTTTGCAATTTCACGCCAGCAATTTAAAAAAAAAAAAAAAGTCATGCTTTGAAAGTAAACTTGATTTACAGACCCTGAAATCCATTTTTGTTCTTGCATAAACCTAGACTTTCTCTGATTTCTGTCTGTAATTAATATTAAGTGCATCACTCGCGTTGATTGTTGTAATTCATCCGATAGTTCAAAGCACGTCCCTTTCAGTTTGGTGATATTTTGACACGAGATAGTCAGTTAACTACTACCAGGCCACTGCACGCCTTTCCACATGCATCTCATCCACATGCTGACGACGACTGTTTTCATCTCAGAAACAATGTGCGGAAGTGGAAAAACAAGTGGAAAAAAAAAAGCAATCCCTTATTAAAAGCAGATAAAAACACAATTCAGTGACAAATGGAATTTGAAACCCCAAACATGTCCACCTTCATATGAAAATGATCACACAACCAAAAGACATCGACCGCTAGTTCACTGGCCCTCATTAAAACTAGCAACAGAGTTGACATGCAAGCTTATACAGTTACGTTATGCTGTTAAGATCCACATATTGTTGTTAAAATTTGGTCCAAAGTCTTTTTTTTTTTTTTTCTCAAACTGAAAACTTTTCACAAGCATAGGCAAAGTTCACCCCATGATCAATAATCATTTGACAGTTGTGTTTTGGCTCTGATCATTCACTTACAGCCTGCATGTGACATGGTGCCAGCCGCAGCTCTGTGGGACATTACACACAATATCGACTTCAGTAACACGGCGTTAAGCTATCAACACGTTTGGCAGCAGCTACAACCACGTACAGTCAGTAAAGGGAACAACGCGGGGACAAAAAACAAAAGAAGCGCTGCAGACGAAGAACAAGGTACCATAGAGCAACACATTAAATCAGGGTTTAAAAAAAAAAAAAAAAAAAAAAAAAAAAGATACAAAAACATTTTCCTAGAAAAATATATTGTTAAATACACAAGACATGCATGTTAGAAATATATGACGGACCAAAGACAAAACAACTTATTTCCACAGGCAAAATATAAAATACATGGGTAACCCTGTATTATCAGCATTTAAATGTTCAACTTTTGTTGCTAAAATAAATTCAAGTTTCTTTTGTATCTTTTCAACACTTCATTGTTCAAATGATGGAAAACAAAAAGACAAAACCAGGATTGAATGAAAGTTTGATTGTTCAAAAGTTTTCTCCAGAGCAGAAATGATTTGTTGATTAAAAAATAAGTCGAAAAATAATCAGTAAAAAAAAAAAAAATTGCTGGTTAGATCTTAAAATTTTGAGGATGTGGTTGTTTGTATCAGTTTCACGTAATTGATTGAATTCTGACCAACGGAGGAAAAAATCTTGAGCAATTTTAACTGATAACTTGTGATAAGCATTGAGAATTATATTTCGACTATTTTCTATGACTGCATTGATCAGATATAATTGTAAGGATAAAAATGTGTCCAGGATATGAGTCGTATCAAGAGCATGATAATGTGCATCACTGCAGACGGCAAAGTGATTTAAATGTATAAAAGAAATTGGCAAAGTTAAGGGGATAAATGTAATCTTTTGTTGGAAGAGGCTACTGGATAAAGAATCATCTGTAATAAAGTTGTTTTTTTTTTTTTAAATAAATGCATCTTTTCTTTTTTAACTTGTTTCCTACACAGACTTTTCTTGTGTGTTTTGGCAGTGGAGAGCTGCGACTAACTTTGTGAATAACTTTTAACTCAAAGCCACAGAGCGCCACATTTCAAACAAACCATGAACAGCTGCTGGTTTGAAAAATAAAAGAACAATTGTGTGTGTTGGTTGCCGGGATTGTCTGGTCTAATTCAGGGTTTAGTTTGTTATTCTGACTGATTCCTCTCTGCGTTTCTTCTCGTCGTTTCTTACGTAAGCCACTACAGATATGTCGCGATGCTCTCAACATGACAGCACAGATCTGATGTACACCGTACCAATACGATTCACAATCACAGGGAAATACAACTCTACACCACAACCGTGTGCTATCAGGACTCCAAACTGAACGCATGCAGTCTGCTCGCCTAAAAAGTAAAAGGATATGTTAGCAAAAACATACACAGAAACCAAATATATATATATGTATATATCATTTGTCTCCATTTTTAAAACATTTGTATTCAAAATACATTAATTATTTTTTTTTTTCAAGTCAAACCTATGAAATTGTCTTTGGTTGAGAAAAATATCTTAAAATCTACAGGCTATAAATGTTATTGTACAGGAATGAAACAAAAAAAAAAATGTACTTGAGATCATGTAACTGATCAAAATGGGGAAAGCTGATACCAAAGTATCGAATCATTTCCATTTGGAGTGCTCCAAATATTTAAAGTGCTTCTGCATTATTCCCTCAGCATTAAATGTGAAAGAAACATCCATCAATGTAAGGCAGATCGGTTTTCATCTACTTAACTGTCCTCTGAAAATATATATACACACATTTGTTCAGAAGGACACTAAGAGAAAGAGAAAAGGGGCACAGATAGAGGACGGTCCTCCAGAAAGATGGTGATTATTAAATCAACTTGAAAGACAGATGTCAGAGCAAAACCTTAAGAGATCTGAGAGAGCATCTTCACAGCTGTTGATATAAAAAATTGGGTGAATAAAAAAAATTAGCAGCCTATTCACACACCATCTAATGATGCCTTTTTCACACAGCTGTAGACGTCAAAGGGGACATAAATTAAGACGAGGAAAGTGTCTCTTGAAGGGACCGGAGGAGGGGAGGAGGCAACGGACAGAAAGAGAAAACGACAACGCCGAAGGGTTCGTTCATTTCGAGGACCGAGGGGAGAAGCTCGGTCGCTGCTGTAGTGGACTCGTGATGTCTGGAGGTCAGGGTGTATCGCTCGCTCTTCTCCTGGACACACAGCGGGCGTTCTCGCTGGGACAACTCCAGGGGCTCCTTTAGGACCCGTGTAGGCTCTGTGTGGTGTACCGGCACCTGCTGGTATGGCTGTTTCAGGCCACACCTCCCCGCCCGGGTTAAGACGTTTTCCCGACTATGGGGTTATCCCTGAAACAGAGAGGGTAACAAAAGCTTTATCGTCTATCACTAGCATCGCCAGACCTGTCAATCATCCTCTGTGTGTGAGATAGACATTATTATCAACAAAGATGGCTGCTGTCGGTACCCATTCACACAATGCTCTGAGAACTCACACCAAACTGTGACACTAGATAAGGCTGATCAAATATGAATCAAGATTCTGTTACTACATTGCCTATTTCTTGACTAAAATGTTGTCAGAAACATATTTTAGTGTTCTGCAGCTACCATGTTACCTGTTGACTTTCAGCAGAAATTCATTATGTGTAACTCTAACTTTTGTGTTCATGTGTACCTGTGTTTTTTATTTTTTTGCTTGCTGATATATCTGTATGTCAAGGACCCCCTTGAAAACGAGATGATTCATCTCAAGGGGTTTATCCTTCAGTAAAGTTCAAAGTGTGTATACGTGTGGGATGTGACGTGTCACTGGGATTTACAAGCAAACAATAAAAGTTACACATACAAAGTCATGAGGTGAAAATAGTCAACTATAAACCTTTTCAAATTATATAAACAAACACACGCTACAATGCAAATATAAGGGACTTACAGGCTCCCGTACTGTGCCGTGGTGTCGGTCCGGATGTTGTGCTGCCTCTGAAGTTCCTCCATGATGTTTCGGAGCTGTTTGAGTGTCTGAAAGGTCTCTTTGGGTTCCTGAATGGTGAACTTGGAGTACTCCTCCTGCTCCCGCTGAGGCCCCTGGTACACCGCCATACTCGCACATGCATCTGCAGAGAGAAAACAACACATCATTATACAGCGAAGCTCGGATTACACTCGATGTTGTCCGACCACATCGGAAATCAAAAGTGTTGGAAATTGCAAGTTGTAAATTTGTTAAAGCTTGGATAGGCAGAATATTTCCCATAATAATAATAAATCCCATAATAACCTTTCAGCAAATTGTAATTCAAGTAGGTCTGAGAGAAAATTAGACTTCTGCTCCTTGTATTGGCTCCGTTTCAGGCTTTAGAAAATCTAGGAGGTGACGGACAGACTTTGGGCCAATCGCAGCCTCATTCCGGAGAGAGAGCGTTTCTATTGGCTGTTCTACTAATGCAGATGTGCGTGTGTGTCTTCGGAAACAGTAGCCAAAGGGGCTGCTAAACTATTAGATAATACTTTCTTGTTTTCCATCTATATACAGTGCAGTATAATACATAGAGGGACAAAATTGTGTGTAAATGCAGTCCACTTTATTGTTCCGGGACATTTGCTGTGAAAACAGCAGAGCTGCTCTGCTGGGGTTAGCCTTTAGCCTAGCCGTTTGCCGAGAGTCTCACAAAGACAAAGATAGGAAAGGGATAGAGCTGCAGACGTCCCACTTCGCTTCACATCCTGGCATTTTTTTTGTTGCTTTCTGCCTACTCCAGCTTTAACATCCACATCAGATCAACAGTGTAGACATTATTAGTAGCCACTTTTTGCCTTCATGGACCTCAGGAAGAATACATAACTCCTTTAAAACTGAAAGTCTGCACTTTAACCTCCTAGACATTATTTTAATTGCCAATCCAACATGCTGGAGTTGTGCCAAAACAATGACAAACATCCCCTCACTTCTATTTCACAACTTGCACAGTTACATGAACACATGCATGCATAAACCATTATATGTCGTGATCTCTAACAATGATGTAATGCTCCAAGAATCCAGTAGTGGTCTGGGGCAGTTTTTTTGTGGCATTCGACAACGACAAATACTACTGAGTATTTCATGAACGAACACTGACCCTCCATGTTCTGGAGCTTGGTATCGTTTGAGGAGAGGAGGGAGAAAATTCTCTCCGTTTCCCGGTCACAGTCGATGTCCAGCTGCAGGTTGGCCAGCACGGTGCTGAAACAAGAGAGAACAAACGTGTTCATTGTTTTGAATAAAAACAGAATGGATGTGTTTTCTGGAAGATGTATTAAATGGTAAAAGAAAGTACAACTGAACCGTGAACCACCTATTTTCACACAGTGACTGTACAGAATATCCATGTGGCTAAAGTCAATATTAAGTGCAGTCAGTTACAGCTACAGTCATTAGTCACTGCAAAAAGTATTCAACTTAAAGATAAGTTTCTTCAGTGTTGCTCTTGGTTTGCATGTGTGTCGATCCACGTGTAAAACTGATCAATTTATGGCAACCGACAACGTTTAGCAGCTGCTGGAGAACAAACCACCTAAAAAAATCCAAGTTCAAGTTCTTTAGTTTGTTGTGCACAACAATTACAGAAGCAGTTATTGGCAATGAAAATCTGAGGCCTCAGGAATCCTCCAACATTGCTCATTAAATAACTATAAAAATAAAATCCCGCAAGTAAAAGCAAAATCTGAAACTAAGCAGTGTTGGGCAAACTACTTGGAAAATGTAGTGAGCTAAGCTACTAGTTACTCTACATTAAATGAAGTTTGACTACACTGAAGCTACAGAAACATGGCAGAAGTAGCTGAACTACATTGAAGCTATTTGTTGTTTTTTTTACATTGAACTTCATTCCAAGTCAATATTATCTTGGCCTATATTTAGCCTAGAGTTATGGCTCCTGTGTATCTATTCTAGTTTTAGATATTCTATTTGTTTTGTTTTATATTTGAGTTAGTCTATTTAGTTATAGTAAGCCTATGATTCAGAGAATTCAAAGATCGCAAATCAAGATCAAATCAAGAGTTTCAGTCAGTGTAAGAGTTTTTTCGTCTGCGTTACGTGTCGTCTACCCTGCTCTGACCGTGGCTTTATGGATGTTAGATTTTTATTGAAAGCCACTACACTTTCCCATCTTTCTATCAAGTCAACTCGCCGCTCGCGTATCTGTATTTCCCTGCAGCAGAGACGGTGTAGGCATCAGCACAAGGATTGATAAGTGAAGTCACCGTCGTACGGAAGTGCTTCTGTCAGCTACACTCATACGGCTGCACTACACACACACGTCCGTGTACGCCGGTGGCGTCACTTACTGATCCTTAACAGTTTTGTTTCAGACCGCAGCAGAAAGCTCCGCTGCTGAGCTCCAGAAATGTTTGGAGGAAATGTAGCTTGTGTGGATGCTACGTGCTACTTGATCAATAAAAGAGCTAAGCTACTGAAAAGGTGCTGTTTGATTCAGAAAACAGCGACGCTACCATCACACTAAGACAAAGAATAGTGAAAGATATAGGGCTAAAATATAAACAAATAAAATATAAATTAAGTAATATACATTTGCTTGGACAGATAAATGAATAAAACTGAATGTAAACAGAATGTAAAAGGAATGTGGTAAATGTATAAATGCATAATGAGAAGCAATACATGTATAGAAGTGTAAAAAGTTGTGAAACAAGAAGGAAAAGTATAAGGGTAAAGTGTAATTGTCATTTTAGAGAGAGTATATATCTGTGTCAAATCGACTGTTTTCATTAGAGCTCTGCTCTTGGAGAAGCACCAGTGGCAAGGTTACAAAACAGCAGTGAGAAACTTTGTGTTGATTGAAAATTAACGTGTTAATTATGATCTGCAACAAAATACATTGAAGAGTTGATGTGGTGGAAGACTCACGTTGTGCAGGGCTTACAGCCGGGTGCGTTGTTGCTCTGGCTCTTGCAGCACTGCCAGGCTCCGCTGGTGTAATTGGATGGATGGAAGGTGGATAGGCGTCTCTCGTTGCAGCGACTGAACGGACCCAGGACCTCCAACCACTCGCTGGCCTCCACACAGTTTCCTGCTTGCACATACAGAGGCTTCTCAGAGTGGACCACCTGAAACATCTGGCACAAGAGAAACAGCGTTACCAGTCATCGTTTTCAGGTTATTTCCAAGAAACTTTAAAATTCTGTTTCTTGTAAGTTCAGTGCCCATTCATACCCGTGACCTTAGATTTATGATGCCTATAATATTTCACTTCGTTTCACAGTAAAAATTTGTCAGTTCCATACTTCTCCAAGTCTAAACTGCTTCAGGCTGCAAGGAAGGTTTTCCAGGTATGGGATCCTGAAAACAAGTTATTCCTCTGCCGACACTGACACTTTACAAACTGGATTGATCAGTGGGTCAACAAATCTTAAATCTTAACTGGGTGACCTGGCACAGGGGCTATTAGTTTCTATTACAAAAGGGCCATACTTAAGAAGTGAGGATTGTGTCTGAGGGGGACTAGGCTTACATTTTTGCGGTTAAAGGCACTTTCATCCAGTTTCTCCACCGCCTGGATGTTTTTGACATTGATGGTGCAGAGGGCCTCTTTCCCTGGAAAGCAGAAGTCATTCTGTCAAATACGTGTCAAGAACAATACACGGCGACAGTCACAAGTATCAACAGCCAATGTTTGTTTTTTGTTTGTGCATGTGCTCCTTATAAAATAAGAAAATACAAGAAGAATGTATAAGTGAATTAACGCACTGTACGTCACAACTTTCAATACATCTTTTAATAGTGTAAAGCTAAAGAGTCCTCAACCAGGGGTCTTTGAGGGAGGACCAGTGGGTCCCCAGAAAAATGTGGAACTGTTTATTTTCACTGTTTAATTCACTATAGAAGTGAGCCCAATGAGGGTAAGAACCATAAGAGTGCTTATCCTGCAGTTATCTCCTCAACTGTAGC
>JAOVVB010260797.1:0-19161 GCA_028570985.1 Heterobranchus longifilis
AACACTTGAATGTTGGTCATTTTCATCAAAAACACAACATTTCAGACAAAAAGCTGAGAAAATTGCATCTTTTGACAGTCATTTCTATCATCTTAAATATAAAAAGTTATCTGTCTACCTCTGGTAAGTCCGCTAACGTTATATGGATGGGAAAACCTGGAAAAATGAGTCTTTTTTTTTTAGCTAGTCACCCAGCCCAACATTCGCTCAGATCCACCTCAGGGAAGGGGGCCCCTCACTCGTGTAATCAGCAGCCTCTCCAGCCTCCCCTCCAGCCCAGGGAAGGGGGCCCACATCCTGGTAAACATCATCCGATTCATGCTCCATCTCCACCGGGGAGACACTTTGGCAAAGACCCCAAGACGACGACAGACCCTTTTTTCAATTTGAGCTTCGACACAGCTGTCGTCCTCACCTCTGTGTTCGTCCTCTCATTCTGGTTTTCTGCTGATCGTCTTCTTTGGAGCCAGAAGTGCTGTACTATTTTCACAAGATCTGCAGCGATACCAGCGATATGACAAGGAGCAGGCGTTCAAACTAAATGGAAAAAGGAATTCCTTTAGTTTCCGGCCAAGTCAAAAACAACTGATTTCGGTAATGTCACATACATCAATTTCCTGTGTCTTAAAAGATTAGCTGAATTGTTTGTATATGAACAAGCTGGCGTACATATCCCATATTTGACCTCTTAATAAGGTGAAGTAAATTTGGGCCATATGACTCTGAGCAACACAGTTTGGAAGCCTGTTGAAATGTTTCTGGTGTCTCAAGAATCCGTTTGCAATAATGAGCTACTGCAATTGATCAAGGAAGCAGCAGATTAAGTTACCCAGACAGATTTGTAGCACCAACTTCTTTTGTCACCTCCTGAGGGAATTTGTGAATGAGAAACCAGATGAGGAAATGGATGTTCTAACTGTTTACCTTCCCCTTTACATCGTCATTTCTCTTGATTACACAGGCGTTTTGTTTACCAACCCCCCTCTGGTACATTATACTGTAGCAAAAGTGCCAGATCGCTGCCATCAGTCGTACAGAAGACACTCATGGATTACAGAGTACTGAATAATCCGGATAATGATACATTTCATTGGGCTCGATCATCACCAGTAGTTACAGCCGCATGCCAGCCGCTAAGCCTGTGTGACCAAATGCGCAGTATGTTATCCATTCTGCTGTATTAGTTTGCTCCAGTTTATAAAAACAAATACACACACACACACGCACACACACACACACACACACACACAGATCAGTTTAAAAGTGTCGTTTAGGTTTGTGACATCTGCTCTCTGAGAGTGGTTAGTGATGGATGGTTGTCAACTTAATCCATACACACAAAATATGGCCTGGTTTCTTATTGTTGTCATATTTTATCACTTTGTCTTGTCTATCACACATTCCATGTTTTCTTATTATTCATTTTTCTTTTTATTAGTGGTGTCACAATTTCCATTCTAAATCAAAAATCTATCGAAATGAGCTTTCAATTTCGATCATCAATAAAATGAAAAGCAGGATCAGCAATTCTCCCAGTATTTATTTTTCTCTCCATCCCTGTCTACTTGCGTGCATCCAAAGAGACAAACAACAACAACACTTCATAGACGCACAGCGTAGTTTACCAGTAGTTAGCATGCAGTTAAAGACAGAGCGTAACGCAGCTTACCAGTAGCCTGCAGCTGCACTTTTCCAGACAACATGGCTACCTGTGAGTTATGTAAACAATCAACGGTAAAGTATGTGGGAACCGACAGGACTTCATGGTACATTCAGGTGCACCTTGTAAACTCATGGAATCAAATCATGACCTTAAAAATGAAAGACAAATTGAATCGTGGACACACCTATGTATGATACAAGTTTGGAAGTGAAACAGAAACAGTCTGTGTATCAACACGATTGCATCCTGTTGCACATAGGGACCTTATTATAGGACTTAATAGGCAGATACAATAAAAGTCACTAAAAAGTCCCCATGTAGCAACATAATTCTTTTTTTTTGGATTGAGGTAGATTTTTCTGAGCTTGCTCACCGTGAATAAAGGCATCAACCAATCACAGCAAACCTTATTACTACTTTCGACCTTGACAAAGGCAGCACATGCCAGATCCACTCCTTCCCTTCTTACCTTTTCACAATAAAAGCCTCAGACGTATACAGTATGTAACTGTTTACCAGAGGCAAATTCACCTAGAACATTTCACTAAAAGGAAACTAAATAAAATAGCTTAGAGTAGCTTAGGCTACACAACAACTTACCTCACAGACAGTCAGACGTTGCTCTGGGTCAAATCCCGATAGTTGGTCCTTTGCTTGTGCAAATATTGAACCTTTTATAGTATCGCAAATTTGCATCACTGCCGGTATGAATATTTGATGTATTCCGCATTTTTTCCTTGTTTATTTGTCACACCCTCAGTGTGTTTAGTCTGTTTTCGTAGCACAGAAAGTAAATATTTGTCTGGAGAGGAAGAATCTGTTTGTATTGAGTTTGTATTACCCATTGAAGTTGAGGTGGTTTGACAGCAAACATGCCAGAAGTTCTCAGTCTGACACCTTGTATCCCTACAGTAGAATAACCCAGACTGCAATTACCAAGTATACCGGATTTTGATAAGTCGAAGCACAGGGTGGTGGACACAGTGTTACGGAAATGATTATCCACAAAGAATACATGTGTAATTCAGCAGAGATATACTGTACATATTGAATTACAGCTTTGTTAGATAAAATAATCTATAACACAACAGCTGTTGTTGGTGTTTCTTGCAACGCTTCAGTCACGTTGTGCTTTGGTGCTAACGCAGACGAGGTGCCATTACCTCGTTTCTCGTACTTCAAGCTGTAAGGACAGTGTGCCGCTGGATGGCGAGGATGGCAACTCTGTTTTCTCTTGTAGCTGTTAAGCCTTTTATTTACAACTGGTAGACTTTCCCTGTCTGTATGTTTATGTAGCTGCCGTTCTGTTTATACAGATCATGCCTATATCTTTGTGACTCAGAGGTAACATGAGCGGGGAGATCATAACAAGGCTCCTGCTAATGCTTCCGGCTGAATGAACAATTGAATTTCTCTGGCTCTTAACCGTCGTCATTACGGTTGTGATGTGTCCTTACAGACACTTTGTGATGTTGTAGAGGGGACCTGTTCTTTATCCAAGTCTTTGTACTGCAGATGGCACTGAATGTGTAAGTATCTTTCAGACGCCTCATTTTATTTCATTATATGGAAACATTTTAAAAACCCAAACAATGCCCTGGTGTAAAAAAAAAAAAGAAAGTCTAAAGCAACACATTATTGCTTTTATTTAATTTCGGACCCTTTGGACAACATCCAAGAAAATATGAAAGGCTATAGGCATTACCTTTAAATGCTGCATGGAAGAGAAATACAAAATACAGCAATAGAAAGCTTTGGACAATGTTAAGTCAATTATCCATATTAGAATTCAACAGATAATGGCATTCAATAGAGTTAGAGTATATCTTACAAAAGCTTTCATAATACTCTCATAATGATTCTTCTTTATTTGGCAACATAAAATATGATTTCTTCTGGCTGCACAGTATAACGGCACATACAAGTAGGCTATTGTATAAGCAGTTTGTCCGCTATATTGAGTTGCTGAATGTCGTACATTGTATAATCTTGGAGGAATAGTGTCTTTATAAGCTTGTTAAAATAAGCTTTTTTGGGGCACGTAAGTATTTAACATTAAGTAGAATATTAAGGGCACACTGCAGCTCAAAAGATACTGCTCTGCAATGAAATAGCTGTATTAATTATGTCTTTATTAAATCTAAACAGCTTCTGTACAGTGTCTTTAAAACAAGACATAAAATATGTCATCTTTCCAGTTACACATAGACATGGACATGGACAGGGTTTGAGCTCCCCTTCATATCTTTGCCTTCATTCTTTCTGAACAAGAGAAGCCCTTTGTGGGAGGTTAAAGGCCTCTGTAGAAAATATGTTGTGGTGTGTTGTACACAAAGTATTTTTCTCAGATTCTATCAGCCATCACACACTTCAGCAGTGGAGGAATGCATTACAACTCTGACTGACCTGAATTCACGCCTTGCAGACTATCACCGAAGGAATAACGCACATTTGTAAAAACACGGCTTTTCTGAGAGGCATGGATTCAACTTAATAAAAGGTGTACCTTCCAGAGGTGCACGCCACTTTGGGTGCGGATCAGAATGCTTTTAAAACTGAGAGGGTTTGGTTAATCCATGGGGAGGTGCAGCACTGAACATTACCAAGGATTAGAGAGGGATATTACTGTCTGAATGCATTAGAGGTGTATTAGATAGCTCCATGATGGAGCACAGACTAATGCACCAGGCTCTGAATTACAGCGTAATCTGCATTTAATTGCCCTGAGTTTTGTTGTGATAATGGCATTATCTAATGGAAGAGCTCTAGAAGGGTTTGTACGAAGAACAAAATGCAGGGGAAATGGAACAGTTACAGCTGTGGGACTCTCACTTTAGGATGATTACACAGGTTGGAGAACTAGTGAGATGTTTATTTTACCCTAGTTACACAAAGATCTTTTCAACGGTGAAAAAGTCGAGAATGTAAAAAGATGTATTTCTTTTTAACAACTGCGTTGCATTTGACAATGTGGAGCTGAAACCGCTGTTTTGGAAGAAGCCTTTGTCCGTGTGTGATTCGCATGCCTTCCACCTATTGTCAGGACTTGCAGGCTCTTCCTGTCTCTCAAATCAAATACTAATAAAATGAAAAAGTAGGACCATGGGTCATGTTAAATTACATAACTTACACTGGCAGATTGTACATTGTGATAACTCTCTCATCAAAACCAGTTCACAAAGCACCAGGGCTGACAAAAGTGGCTGAGAATGATGTTAAAATATTCCACACACATACAGGTTTGAACTATTCGAATATCTATTTCGAATATCTTTTTTTGCGCATTATGTCCATAAGAGGGCAAACCAATGAGAGAGATATAACTGCTTTGTATCGCTATATTAATTGCAACATAAACATGTTTTTTAAAGTGAAACGTTGCAGATTTTCAACCGGCTCTGTCACTGCAGCACGGGTACATGCAGATTAACGGCGCGCAGCCTCCCTCGCTTCCCTGCCGGAAATAAAGTCTGCCGGGTCGTCCGACGGTACTGCCCACTCTGCAGTGACACAGAGCCGGTTGAAAATCGGCAAGATTCACTTGAAAAGATCTACATACCTACACATTACAAAATAAACAAACAAAATAATGCCCTGCCCCCTCATAGTCGACTAATATGTTGTTTTGGTCTTAGACGACTACATGCTTTTTTCATGTTGAATGACTTATTTCCAAGAAACTTATGAGCACATCTCTGGTAAACACAAGATTTAAAGTGGTGCTTTTGATTCTTTGTGGAGAAACTGAAGCACAAGCAGGCCTGATAACATTTCTAAGATGTGACTGTAACATGACAGAAATATTGATCCTTTGCTTTCCATCTCCGAAACCTTTGTGCACACCTCCCTCACTTGTGTAGATAGAAGGTCAAGTGAAAATGTCAATTTTGGAGAAGAAAGCTGTTAGTCGCAGTTTATCCATAGAAAATTGTTTAAAATACCTCACTTTGGTTTCACAATATAATTACTTTTTTTTTTTTCCATTTCAGTTTTTTTTGTTTTTTTTTTGCTCCTGTGACATTTTACTTACTGTGGCCTTGTTTTTCACTGCGATATAAAGTCCTGCACCTCTATGGAAACCGCACAATGACAGGTAGAAGTAGGGAGAACTCAAATGTATTTTGTGCAGTGTAAGACAGTTATAATGCCATAAATCATAAAAAAAAGAAATGACCGTTGAATGTAGGGCTGTTACTACAGCCACTGTTATTGTGGCCAAAATAATTCACAATAGCGCTACTATTGCGATATCTATAGACATTTTTGAAAAAAAAAAAAAAAATGCTGTCAGTCAAATTCACCTTTACTTTGTTGTGTGTTTTATCTATTTTTGTCAGATAAATTACACTTAAAATACGAGTGTAGGGAGGTAGAGAGAGAGAGTCTGTAACCATAACTGTACAAAAAGAACAATTACACTAATCGATAGGGTTTGTTGGGGGTGGCGGCAAAGCAAGAACGGAAAGAAACAGAAATGATTAAAGAGGCACTGGATCATTCACATGATATTATCGTATGTGTATTATTAACATGATACCAATATTTCATTTTTTAAATAGCATGGTTATTGCCAATAGCGGTATATTGTGACAACCCTAGTTGAATGTCTTATTATTTTACAAAAAGCTTTTTACAGTGTGCAGGACCTCTTCTTTTTCTTCTCAGATGACATTTTTGTCCAATGCACCTGTTACTTAAACTTTTTTTGGCCAAGTGTGCAGAAGTATTTTTTTTCACAAAAATTGGAATGAAATGGAATCTATATCTACAACAACCACAAACAATATTGAAAAAACTGGGGGCTCCATATGCTATACATATTGAACTATTTGCATATTTACAACCTCTACTTAAAACCTCTCTTATCGTCAAGTCTCTGTGTAAACAGCCTGTAGGTCAGTTTAGCAGAATATTTGTCACATGACTGAGCCGAGTCAATAATGGCTTGTGCGCAGGAAGAAGAATTTGTTTTTTTCACAGGATCTGGTTAGTGCAAACGGTTTATTTTTGGCAAAATGTCAAATGAGACACGCAGAATAAAGTGATTTTGATAAAATATCACTATTTTAAATGGTCCGTTACACATGATTCATTCAAGGACTGTCGGAAAGTTGAAAATCCGACGATAATGTTTCAGGATAAATGGTGTAATTTGGGTTTTGGCGTTCAGAAAGTTTAGACAGTGGTTATTTTGGACGATTAGAAAGTAGCACACCTTTTCAATAGTGCAGAATAATACAGTGAATGATTAACACGTAAGTTAGTGATCTATACATTTATGACTTGAATCATGAAGCCAGGGGGATTTTCAGTGTCAGTATAAATTCTTACATGACAACTTGGCCTTTGATCTGATATGGGGGGGGAGGAAACTTTTGAAACTGATTACCATAAATCACTGATACACTGATAATTAAATGAAACACTTCTTCTTACACCTCTTCAATTGTTGTTGTTCATTTGCTGTGTATGAAGTTAACCCTGCCTGAAAAAGCATTTCCTTTTCTAAAAAGTTCCTGTTGTTCCTCTAATAGATCAGCTAAATATAAATACTTAATGAATCCCAACAAGTCCTCAAAACCAGATACCCATATAAGTAATTTGCTCCTCCTCTCTATTACGCCCCTAGTGGTCAGAATAAATATGACCCATATGACCGTTTTCCACCCAATACATAAACGTTACGGTTTTAAACACGCCGTTAACGTTGTAAAAACGGACGATGGTGCAGTAGGTTTAAGTTTAGGCAACAAAACAACTTGGTAGGTTTAGAAAAAAGGTCATGGTTTGGGTTAAAATCACTATATTTGATACGCTAAATCACTTCCGTACATCGTGACATACTTCTGGTTATTACGTTAAATAAAAAATAAGTCGCTGTTTAATTTCTATTTCTTAATGGGATGCGAACCCTGGTCTCCTGGGTGAAAGTCCTGTGTTTGTTTGACCCATCCATCCATCCTCAACCTCCCTCCCACCCCAAGTGCGTTTCTCGCTATAAATACTTTTTTTAATTACTTCCGGCTTTCTGGCGCCATAATATCTATCTATGGACACTAGGGGGTACCACCAAACAAAATGTCAATATGGGTTGTAATTACTGCTTGAACAACTGCTGTCGTTTTGCTCTGGAGGACAGTCTGGTTAATCCTGCTACAGATTGCAAAGTGCTTTATAATCCATTTGCACAAAGACAAGATGATACTTAAGTGACTTTAAACCAATGTGATACTGTGAACATAAAAAAAACAATTATTTTTTCTCAACAGAAGTGTGCTGTGTGTTTTGAGAAAAAACTGGCCTGGCTGTTAAAACAATATCAACAGCAGCTCATCTCTAATGCTACTCTGGATTCAGTAAAAGGGCTTTTAGATAAATGGGAAAAAATAATTCTCTCTGTGTTCTGTTCTGATTTTTCAATGAGCTGGAAGGCTTCTACAAATGTTCATACATTTTTTCATAAATTTAACTTAAAACCTCTTTTGTTTTTAATGTGTTCCGTGTAATGCCTGGAATTTTATGAAAGCGCAATGACTCGGGTAGTTTGCTCAAAATAAAATGAAATAAAAATAAATACAAAACATTACAAATTTGTTTCGTGACTGGCTGAGAGGACAGTTGGCTGTGAGCTGCCATGCATTAAAGACTTACAGGATGTCAGGAGCATAGGAAAAAAAAGTTGATCATAAAGATGATGGCTGCTGGGTACAGGTGCAGCACTAAATGATACAAAGGAAAAGGAAAGGAATATTGCATGCCCCCAAAAGTTTCACGAGACAACATTTCAACCATCAAGGTTCTGTGATCATATGCTGAAACCTGCACAGCAATCACCATCCTCAACACAACCATCCACCACACTGAACCATCCAAAGTGGCTTTAAGAAGCGTGCTAGGAGAAATTAGTAGCGCTGCCCCCTGAAAGCCGAAGATTTGAAGCATCAGTCGGAGACCCCCTCAGTCGACTGAGATTCTTCAAGTCGAGCCGTTGTCAGTCAGTGTGCAGTGTACTTCTGGGCACATTATGGTCTTCAGAATTAGCTGCAGAGTGAGACCTCCTCGCCTTCACGCTGCTCGGCTTTTAAGTTTCACTTTCAGTTTCGCCCCAGGGTGAGTGAAACTGAACTTCTCATTAGAAGTGGTGAATTTACAACAATTTACAACTTTCTACACTATAGTCTCTGGCTTATCTTTGATACCTTGTGTTGGCAAATAATGTTGTTGCATTTCCGATTAGCGTAGTTAGCATGCATTAGCTCAGAGGGCTATGTTATGTGAATGTTGTCACCCTGAACCCCCCGCTCACTTTGCTTGATAGTCTCTATGAAAAAAAAGGGAATGTGTGATGCGTTTATACAGTTAGTCAGTTTAATAGGAGACGGTGGTCTGTGGATCTGGCTGTTGACATGCCGGTTTACGTGCCTTAAAACCATCTAACAAGCCATGCACCACGTCGCGCATAAACTGTAATAAACTAATAAAACAGGCTTAAACCACAGAACAAATAGTCAAATTGTTGTATTGAACAGCCCAATCCGAGTCGACTGACAAAATTCGGAGTCGGGTAGAGCTCTAGAAATGAGTTTGAACTGAGCCCAGTATCCATTAAAATACACTGAAATGTCTGAAAATGTGCCTCTGTGTTTGCCAAACGAAACAGTGGTGAGCTTTGTTTGGACTGAGAACAGATTGCAAAGCATCAACAGGAAACAACTCCAACACATGAGAATGTATCTGTTTATGGAAATGTTGTTGATGTCTGAAAGCCACCTGCTCTGTGTGCTTCGAAAGACTCAAGAAGTCTAGACTGATGTTGGTACTGGATTTCATCAAATTAAACAAATAATTGAATTTCATTTTTGAAAGAAAGTGAGTGACAGAAACTAATGTGCGATCCCTGGTCTTCAAGCTTGACTCCATTGCTATGCTGTCTGACCTGCGTCAACCTATGTCTACATTCTCAGTTTATCAGCCTTGTCACTTTGTACATGAGTGACTGCAGCTTCCCTGCAGGGAGCGATTATTCAGCGCTGAAAGTATACCTGTATTGATGTCTTGCCTGCTCTGTATGTGAGGCTCTGTTCTTTCGCTTTATCTCCTGCGCTGTATTGTAAAACTGCTTTATGATATCAATGATTAACCCCTAATACCTCCGCCAGGGAGGTTGTGTTTTCGGTTTGGTTTGTTTGTCTGCTTGTCAGATTTCAGAAAAACTACTGGCCCGATATTCATGAAAGGGTGGAAGGGTGTAGCATGGGCCACGGAAGAAATGCTTAAATTCTGGATTGGATCTGAATCACGGGGGTGGATACACAAATACGACTTACTTTCCACTAATACTTTCGTTAACATTGCAAGGTAGGGCATGGCCTTAGCGGAGCTCTGCTCTCTCTGAATGCCCTTCTAGTGGCATAAGTATAAAACATGAATGAAAACATGATTTGTGTGAAGTTATGTGTAATGCCAAATAAGATATTTATCTTATCATTTTTACTATTTTTACTCGGGATGTCAATAATTAACCGTTTAACTGACATCAGTTAAACAGTGAAACAATATTATTAGAAAGCAAATTAAAAGGTAATTAAAAAAAAGTTTGTTGCATGGTAGTCTCGCGTGGCCAGTCCTATCTCCACAGCGCTGTGTCCGTGCTGGATGGGAGGTCTGGATTCGATAGCTTTCATTCCGGTATAGTGGAAACAACTCCCTGGCCTGTTTGTATTTCTTTAAACCAATCACAGTCTTCTACGCCCCGGCTGCAGCGAATGGACTTTGAGAACCACACGAAGGGGAGGAGGGACTTCCTCCCGGCTGAAGTACATAGCAACCCAGACTAGTTGCATGGTTAAAAAAAAGGCTTTACAATCTATTTTTTTAACTGCTAGTTAACTTGCTGGTGCAAACTTTGCAATAGCAAGGTGTGTCTTTCCCTCCTCTCCTCACACACACGCACACTCGAGCAAGCACCCACCCGATGCAACAGAAAGTTGCAGTGATGTCTCGGCAGCGACTTGTTGCTCTCGCTACCAATATTAGCTGCTCTGTTTCAGCAATGTTAAGCTGAAAAAACGTGCATGCAGGCTGAAATTCATGATGATCTGTTTGGGATTAAGCTGGTCAGAAGTCTGTTAGCCGCTAGGCTAATTAATGTAAACAGTGAAACACTGCAGCGTGAGGCCGTCCATCTCCGCCGAGAACAGAGAGATGTCAGTCTGAGTCGCGTCATAACCGACCAGTCTGATGCGTGAAGAGGTCTGTATGTTTACACTGTAGCAGTCTGCAGTCTTTTTCAGGCCATTTAATGAAGGTAAACACGGCGGATGTCTTGTGTAAAGTTGACGGCACTGCGCTCCGAGTGTTCAGCCAGCGGCTGTGTGTCGCGGCTGGTGTCTCTGTTCATCTTTGATTTCCATTCCATTATAAATGCATAATCTATAAGCTTGTTCTGTAGGCTGTATTAATTATTTAAAATGTAAATGAATGAAAATGAAATGCCTTATTATCCCAGGTGAACCGGGACTGGGTTAACGATCGGTTAATGAGGGTCGGCTATTTTGGTCAGAAAAAAAGGTGAAAATTAGCATCCCTCATTTTTATTATACACTTTCGGTGTTTATGGGTTGTTTGTTCACATCAGGTGGCCATTGGATGACCCTGAATAACAGAGCATTTGCTGCTGGTGTTAATGGGTTTACTGAAAA
Organism: Heterobranchus longifilis; assembly: GCA_028570985.1. Lineage (NCBI taxonomy): Eukaryota > Metazoa > Chordata > Actinopteri > Siluriformes > Clariidae > Heterobranchus > Heterobranchus longifilis. Next base: position 11,365 of record JAOVVB010260797.1, read on the forward strand.
GCAAAAAAAGACTCCTAAAGCGAGATGAGAGCACTTGTTGTTATCCACACTGTGAGTCAGCATTTGATGATTGGCCTTTAGGAATGAGTCATGGTGGATATACGACGTGAGGTGTTGGAGCTGTTTATTCGGCCATGAGACCACCTGTCATAATTCTGGCTGCAAAATTGCTGAATGGTGTGTGTTCATTCATGTATGTGTGTGTGTGTGTGCGTGTGTGTACTTCGGGGTTCCTGCACAAAGTGGACAGCCGTGTGTCTCTTAGCTAACAGCGTCTTGCCATCTCTGTTGTTTACTGTCTGTATGACTATATAATCCCTGTGTTTAATCCCCTCTGCCGAGGATTAGAGCTGGTGGAGTGCGTTGTTGTGACCTGAACAAATTATTGTTGGAGAGGAAGGATATGTCAGGAAGACACATCTGGCATTTAGTACGGCACCAGACACCAATTGTTGCACAGTGTGAATATTTTCAACTGAAATGTTCCATGATCGCCTCGCTCGGCTAATAACTCCATTTGAAAATATATATTTTTTTCTTTTACTTTCATTGTTTTTCATCAATTTTATTGTGTCGCTGTTATCCGCACACTAGCAAGTTGGCACTGGCTCCAGATAAACACGTATGTCTTACCAAGACTGCAGTGTGTCACACACACGCATGCACAGGTTTCCTGGTGTGAATATTGGGTTGTGGTGCCGTGGAGTCTTTTTCCTTTGTTTTCCTTCAGTGGGGGATTATAATAACATTATATTCCAGTACATTCGCATGAGATGGCGCTTGTAATCAAACGGAGCTCATTAAATCCTCTCTTGTTTTACACATCAGACTATCTGACTAAGCTTTTACCTTAAACACCCCGACTATGACAGTACACGCCTACGATCCTTACATGTCTCATTTGCTGCTGACGAGAGGTGGTGATTTTTAATGAAATAACCACTTTGGCAAGACAGCTTATTGAATCAACATTCAGTGCAGTGTGGTCACGGTGACCCCAGTTGAAATACTTCTGTTGTTATTTGTGTCTTTTTTTAAATTGGTGTTTTATTAAATGGATTTAGCAGGTCTTAACGACTTTAATAAACATTTTTAATAACAGGGAAGACTACACACAGTTTAATTTGCTGAATTTAACTGGTAATCCTTGAGATCCTTCTTCCGTTTGTTCAGTTAAAAAGCCGCTGCTGCTGCTTGTATGATTGCAAAATGTTTGGTTTCAGCAAGATGCTGTAGATTATTTTACATTTTGTATTGTTATGGTTTGTAGCCACAGTTGTGGCTCTGTGGATGTCAGACGGTCGGTTGGTTCGTCGAGAAACCTATTTTTATACTTAGCTGACTTCTTATTTTCGCAGTTTGGTTAAGTTTAGGCTGCAAAACTGGGTGCAAATAGCATTGTTGGCTACTGACACCTGGGTGCTAATAGCATCTGCTGACAATAAATCCTACTGACCGGTGTCGGGCTGCACAACATGAGGAAAATATGCGATATGTGATAACAATATCATTGCGATAAATAAACGTATATTGAAGTGTTCTCTGTTCTGCCTTTCTGCTACTTTCAGTTTCAGTATATATAAGTATAAGTATTCAGTATAATACAACAAAGTTGTTGTTGAATAAAAAAAAAAAATGAAAGGAAACTATTGACAACATTCTTTTATTGAACAAATTGAACATTGAACTGAACACGAAAGATAAAAAAAAGAATGATAGTTGCATTTTAAAGTGCAGTTTTCGACTGATACTCTCTTTCAACAAACTAAAAAAAAAACACTGAGTGGAATATTGCGGTCCTTTGCAACGTCTTTATTATACAAATTGTTATTGTGGTGATGATAAAAAAAACAATATGTTGTGCAGCCCTGACTTTTGTTGTCTCGTGCCTCTGTGGTTGTACAGACCACAGAAGTGCTGTCCAATTCAAATTGATTCCCATTGAGATAATGTCCTTGTATCATTCTCACCTTAAATGCCTCTCTAAATATACAAGAGGGATAACACCAATTTGTTTTTCTACCTCCTCTGGTTATGGTTTTGTATCAGCATCTTTTCAAGCCAACCAAAACATTCCAAGTTGTATTTCTTGGAAATCGTCCAAACTTCAGCTCTCTGTGCTCGTGCTATCATGAGGAAGTAGCACCGGTCGAATGACATCTTTCCTGCTCTAAAGTTTGGGTTCAAGAAAACAGCTAAACTCATCCAATGATCAGGACATTTCACATATTGTCATACCATGTTTTGCAAGTAGCCCTCTCTTTATTTCGATTGTATCTTTTTTTTTTTTGCTCACCATTGTCCTTCATTATTCATTGCTCAGTTACCAGTCAAATAGTCTGGCTGGGTACATAAGCAGTGTCGGCATAAAGCCTCATACTTCCGCCGGGAGGAGACCCCCAGCTGGAGGAAGTCCCTCCTTCCTTCCGTGTGATTCTCAAAGTCCCTTCGTTGCAGCTGAGGCGTAGCGCCGCCCAAGGCGATTGTGATTGATTTAAAGAAATACAAACAGGCCAGGGAGTTGTTTCCATTATACCAGAGTGAAAGCTGTTCAGTCCATACCTTCCCCCCCAGCGTGGACACAGCGCTGTGGAGATAGGTCTGGCTACGTGAGACTACCAGTCAAATAATAAGACATTACCTTCTTTTTATATAGCTATCCTCATCCATTTAGTGTTTTTTTCAACCTTCCCTCCGCTGCTTTTTTGGCACACATGGTTCAGTCCTCCTAATAATAACCCTCATCATTTTATTCTCTGGGGCCATTGGTCTGTGAAAAATCACAGCCCACAGCTTGTTCCTTTGGCTCTAACACACTCATCTTTAAGGCAATCAGACATCGTTATCAGCTCCTGATGACCTCCTGATGAGAGAATAGAATTTTAAAAAAAAGCTTCCTGCCATGGCTGAGGAATCCATGAAGCTTCTTGGTTGCTCTATTGGCCTCTGATCTTTTTTTATTATTTTTATTTTATTATTATTATTATTGGCTTACCATTCAGCCTGATCAGTCCAATGTCTCATGGTAAGGCTGTGAATGATGAATAAATGGGACTTGCATGCAATTACAGTTTTACAGTTTTACTGTAGGACATTTAACACAGGGTACAGAGTGTGCAGGCGGAAATTACTGGGAAAATTGAGTGAATGCATACTGTGAAAGATGCATTTTCACTCTTTACTTCACTCCTCTGAGAAACAAGATTTCCATCTGGCCAAACTATTGGCTGCCGAAATGTAATTTCAGTATATATTCAGTACGTATTTGTATTTAGTTTATTTTATTTTTTTAAATGTATTTATTTATTTTCATCAAGCAGAGGTTCTGCAGAGGTTTTTTTTTTTTTTCTTTTACACTTCTGTGGTCTTAGTTATGTGAAAGAACAACATGAGAAATGTATTAGAAATATATTGGACATGAAAAATATTTGCAGATATTTTAATATTTATTTGAGTTATAGAATTGTTAGATTAAAAGTAATCTGTGTATTCCTTGAAAAAAAAGAAAAAAAAAGAATGTTTTATGACAGAAAGTCTATGAAACCCATGAATTATAGTGAAAATAAAATATTCCCCTTTTAGCTGCAGACCCCCTGGAACCCTCCCCAAGGACCCCTGGGTGTCCCCAGACTCCACTTTGAGAACCACTGGTATAAAGTGTGTAGTTTATGTATATACTGTGTACATCTTTTATATTTCTATATTTCTATGGCTCCTTTAATTGCCTGTCCTTACCTTTCTTTCACAGTTTGACTCAGAGAGACACAGACAAATAATTCTAAAGTGCCCCTAACTGTCCTGCACCTGTGCAAATGGACATAAATCTCTTTAATCTTGAGCATATAGCATTGCACACACTGCTGTATTGTCTTTTTTTCTGTCTTTCTCGCTGTCTCCACTGTGGGGATTGTCACTCTTTTTATTTAAGCCACAAGCTTAACTATGGTCAAAGGATTGACCCCTTAACCACAGTTAAGCCTGTGATTCCTACTGAAATAGATCTGATTCACAGCCATGTCTTTTCATATGTGGATAAAGCTTCTCATTTCTGTAGTAGATAGCAGGTCAGCATTACTTTGGCTGTAGCTTTAGTGGGGACCCATCATGCACCTCCATCACTGCTTTGGTTGTATCTGGATGTTTCTTTGATGAATTATTTGGTTTGTAATCTTCATCGTAATAAAATGATTCGATGTTTGAGTTATGCACCTGACAACTTTGTATACTAATCATGTATCAGAATGATAAAAAAAAAATAGATACCTGTCAGATTATTATGTTGATAAAATCAAAAACATCATATTGATATTATGTTGTTACAGAGAAAAAGTATAAATGACACCACATAAAAAAATAGTTTTTGGGTTATTTGAGAATGTAATAGTAGTGTTGCTTTACAGCACAGAACAGGAAGACAGTTTCTGCAAACTTTTTAAGAATATTTATTTGACATCAAGTGTTGTCTTCCTGCTCTCTGGGAGTGGCTCGGGAAACACTGTTGGTAGCAACATCAACTCTGCAGCAGGAAACAATGGGGTGTACAGGACATGTCTGCATTTGAGAAACAATGACAGTAACAGTATCACTGTATCTTTATAACAGTATACTAATATATGTCTTCATGGTTTAGGACAGGATTTAATACCATTGTGAGCAATGTATTGGGGGAATTAATGCATCTTTGTACAGTGTAGCTTGTTCACCAATTTTGATTTTAAAAGAACTGGACTTGCAAGTTGATGGTGATCTTTGGCTACAGGGTCCTGAAAGGTGTTAATGTTGTGTTACATGCTTTCATTGGATGCTGAAAGACCTGGGGCTTGTCTGTGTTGCATTAACGGGCAGGGTGGAACATCAGACATTGTATAGAGTGACATATCAGAAATATCTGATAATAATTATCAGAGGTGCTAATTACTTTAGGGTAAAGAGGCTGTGAGATTCCAAATTTTCTGGCAGTGTTGACATGAAGCTTTCTTCTAAACACACATCAGACCTATTAATCCTGGTCCTTCAGGCTGATCATTTGTATGGAAAACATTTGGTGACTGCAGTGTGAGCCTTTCCATTGTTTCGATTTCCTTTCCCTTCTGGATTCTGTTGGCATTTTTAAAAGAGGAAGAAAAATGATAATGATCAACTATACAAATAAGTCAGGCAGGGAGCCAAGCACAAAGTATTCCTCTGGCACTCCAGTAAGAACTCGTGCTCAACAATTATGTTAAGTCACAGCGTTCATTCATTCAGTCCTTTTTAACTCAGTTACAAAAAGTGCATTTGAAGCTCATGTTACTACGCAACTAAACTTTCACATTCAGGCAGGTGTCAACCAGTTCAAACGTCACAATGCTCACTTTTCATGTGTACAAACAAGTGCACACACATTTTTGCCTTCAGGCGTGTTTGGACGACATGTCATGCAAAGGGGTTAGTTACAAGAATACAGTTCAAAAAGACTCGCAACACTGTAGTAGCGCCCATGTATTTATTATAACATTAAAAAGGTGCAATGTTTCAAGCCCTCAGTGGCTCTTTGTCAAACAAGCATCATAATGAGGAAAAGCATATAGATTCCTAATAAAGACTAAGTCCCACCCATAGGTGTGGGAATGACCTGGTCATCCTGCATTGCTGGAAATAAGACCAACATTTTATAATTAATTTAATTCATTAATGTATTCATTAATCTGAAAAAAGCACTATACATGCAGAAACAACATATGCAACACATGCACAATAAAAAGGCCTCTAACATTGAGATTTGTGTGGCCTGCTAGTTACATATATGAAATAATAAAAAAATGTTTGGACTCGGCACCTAAAAAAGATGTGCATGTGTATTTTTTTTACTTTCCGAGTTTCAAGAATACCCCGACCTTACATTCAGGCTATCAGAGACTCTGACCAACTGTTTGTTATATTTTCATTGTAAATCCATATTTGTGGAATAATAATATAAATCTAATGGATGAATGAAGAAAGCAATGAATGTAGAAATGAAGGAGGAAGTCTTGCCAGCAGCCAGAAAATTAAGTCACGCAAGATTCTTGGCTAGACTTTCTTGACAAAACTTTCTTGACGCAGCAGCAGCGACATTCCAACATCCCTGTGAGACTGATAAAGACGGCGATAACGATCACAAAGCTAAAGAATGGAAACACTGCTGTTAGTTTGGGGGCAAAGAAACAACAAATCCAAAACCAGTGAAGATACAAAATCTTCACGCCACACACTATTAAATCTTAGACAGCCCCAATGCCCCTCTCTATGTAATTCATTCAGTGTGTCAAATAAATCTATGCTTATTTTGAGCAATGTCCACCCTTGAAGTCATTACACAGCACAGCTATCATAGAGCATATCAGTCAAACATGAGTGAGTGCTCGAGGCAGCGTCGTCTTGAGCTGCAGCACTAATTTTTTACAAAAGCTCAGGCATTCTTAAGCAAACATTGACTACATTTACATGCAAACTAATGGTCAACTATTATTCAGCATGTGACAATATTGTAAACGTAAATATTCTGAATGGATATACCGAATAAGGCCTTTTTCCGAATATAGCGTTTTCCGATTATGTGGGATATCCTGGTATTATTCAGGTTTTAGAAACATTCTTTGGACATCTGAATTGAGGTTTTTACCACAGCAAGGCTGGTGTAGAGATGCATGCCCAAAAGAAAAGAAATACCCACATTTATGGTCAGAAGGAGAAACACACCTACTTTTAAATACTATGAAAGACTTTGATATCAACAGGTTTTTGGATATATGCGCAAACGGCAACTTTTTCAAGAAGGTGGTTGAAGGAATGAACGGGGGAGGCTGTGTTTGTATGGTTGAACAAGTCTGCCACCGGTGAAAAACTTGCACGGCTGCATGTAAACGGGAATATTAGTGGAAGATTCATTTTCATTAGCCATATAAACAGCTTAGTAGGAATATTGTCTTCGGAATAAGGACAAAAACTGGAATATTTTGTGCATGTAAACATAGTCACTAGCGATGTAAAGATACGAAAAACTCGATAATATCATAATAAAAAGTCCATGATCAGAATCAGAATCGGTTTTATTGCCAAGTAGTTTTCAATACATTTGTCTTGATGTAATGATACGATATTTATTTATTAGGCTCCGGTTTGTTTTTTCCTGTCCTGGTGATGGCACATCTGGTGATGCTGTCAGACAGGGCTGCACAATATATTGTTTTTTTTTTATCGTCATCGCATTATCAACTTGCACAATAAACGCATTGTGAAAGACTGCGAAATATCGCGAAAGACACTTTTTTGAGTTAGTTGAAAGAGAGTAGTAAACTGCCCTTTAAAATGTAAAATGGTGGCTTTTGTGTTTTATAAAGTTTAAGAAAATAACGTCAAAGACGTCAACGTCCTTTCAGTTTTTTTTTATTCAACAAGGCAGAACTCATATAATGATATACTGATAATCAGTTTATTTATGGCAAGTAATATTGTTATCACAATTTCCAATTGCATTATCGCATATCACATATTTTCCTCATATCGTGCAGCCCTACTGTCAGATGTACTTTATGTTGGATGTGTTTCCATTCACATGACGTTACTCTAATGGAGTCTAAAGGTCTTACACACAACTCTCTCTTGTACTGTTGAAACCACAAGCAGATCTTCCAGCTCCGACATTTCATTAGCTGTCCAGTGTAACTGTTTGCACGCTAGTTTGTTAGCTTGTTGTGCCAGTCATCATGACTAAACGTTTGCTTAAAATAAAACAGTATATTGACTTACCCTGCTGTGCAGGAACATTGTTTTCCT
>JAOVVB010260807.1:0-19160 GCA_028570985.1 Heterobranchus longifilis
TTGTTCGATCAGGTGACTGTGATGATTGAACATCGGAAGTTTCCGGGATGTTGACAAGGAATATTTATGATTTGATGTTCGCTGAAATCAAACACAAATAAGAGTACATTAGGATAAAAATGTTCCCATTAGACGCTTATAAGTGACAATTATTGGTTAAGAAAGTAACCGTGTGTTCAAAACATCTTATTTGTTCGCATGTAAGACGTAAACTACAAATCACGTGACCAAACTATCCAATCACGTGACTGTCCTGTCGCTGATGCTGCATTCAGGCAATGTTGGTAGAATGGAGAGAAAAACATTACTTTTGTAGTGTTATTCGTTTGTTGCAATTAGTTACCAAGTGAAACGGAATACAAACAAACAAACAAACAAACAAACGGCATATAGCTCCTATATAATTAGCTGCATTTATTGTATTAGTGTAAATATTGGATTTTATTTTGATGTATCCGTTGGATGTAAATGCCCCACGGTGGTACGTTTCAGTCTGACCGGAAAGCGGCATGACGTAAAACTACGTTGCGTTCAACGACTGTCGGGATTACTAAAATTTCCAGCCCACAAAACAGAAAAGTATACATTTTTTCCTTTTCTTTCTGTAGTTGCTCTTACTTTGCTGTTTGGTGCAATTTGATTTGCAGTGTTTTTTAAAAACGCATTGTTGTTGTTATTGCTGGTTGGACTGTGTGTTTAAGTTGTAACTAAAGAAAGAAAATAAATAAATAAAAATAAATAAATCAGGGCTCTGAAAGTTGTATCTCCTGGAGGAGGCAAAAGCTTCTCTTCTTTCTGTTGTGAAACAAAATGGTGCATTCACTCGTTAAACATATCTGTTTATCCGAGCATGTAAATAGCTTTGCAATTGCTCTCTGCTACACTTTTTTAATACACTGTACTACTATTGTTGCTTTTATAATCGATTTAAAACTACCTTGAAACATAGCAAAAGTACTACTGATTTTATAATATTGTTGTTCTTATGCATTACACTTTATGTATTTGTTTTATGTGATCTCTGCTGCACTTTTTTATGCATTATATCTTAATTTTATTATTATTGCTCTTAATATTTTAGCATGCTTCTAATTTTCATTTTATGTCATTAATGTTAATTTTATGTAATTTACTTTATGCTGTAAAGCACTTTGAATTGCATTTATTATTATTATTATTATTATTATTATTATATTTAGCCTGGTTTTCAGTATGTTGTAAAAACATATATTTCCCTGTTTATTATACTAGGAAGTTTCACTTGAACAGCAGGCAAAGTGGTAAACACCAGAACACAAGTTCCATGTAGTCTACAAGACGTAATGTCTCACTTCTGCATGATGGACAACTAGCCAAAAATGTACATGTATAACTGCCATTTATCTCTTTCTACCTTGTTGGTAGTGTACATTATGTCCAACAGTGTCCTTCCATTAGCCTGCACCATACACAGGCATTTCACTGATCCACCGAACCTGATGGTAATTTGAATGCAAACTCCTAGTAAATATGACATGGTCATAATATGTTCTGACTTTAGTAGTTGATGAGGACCACCTCTATTACAGCTGACTGGCCTGCATGGGATATTGGGACACTGAGCACTACAAAAAGATTTACTGGTCCAAATTTGGACAAAAAACAGGAAGACCCTTCGAACTGGCCTTGCTGGCATTGGAAGAATTTATTTTTTATTTTTTTACATATTATTGTTTCTAATGTTCCATTTGTTAATGTCTTACTCTGTTCAGGTGTAGCCAAAGAAACATTTCAGATTTTTATTGCTCACATTGTGAGATTGAAATTTGAATGGCTGCTATAATTTCGGCAAACCACCAGATGCCACTGTGCTGCACACATTGGGCATTTCATGCACAATTTCATGAAAAGACCAAAATTATTTTAGGTGTCTAAAATATGTTTTGCTATGTGGCCCCTGTCTACAGCAGTACATTACTTAGTTGTCAGGACTCCTGTCTGCTTCTCCAAACGGGGGGCGTGCCGACCGACATCTACTGTAGTAATACACTGGGATAACATGTATCGTATTGTAGCTAGTCTGGCTGGGTACGTCAGCAGTGTTGGCATAAAGCCTTATACTTCCGAGACCCCGGCCGGAGGAAGTCCCTCCTTCCTTCCGTGTGGTTCTCAAAGTCCCTTCGTTGCAGCCGTGGCGTAGCGCCGCCCAAGACGACTGTGATTGGTTTAAAGAAATATAAACAGGCCAGGGAGGTGTTTCCACTGTACCGGAGTGAAAGACATTCAATCCAGTGCTGTGGAGATAGTTCTGGCTACGCGAGACTAGTAATACACTGGCCATGGATAAGTACCTCATTATACAACCCCACAAACAAACCCTCAACTATCCCTTTAACCCCTCTGTGTGTTGCAGTAGAACTTCACCTTGATCAAAGTTGTTGAGTTTTTTTGGAGTTGGATCCATCACCCAGTCCCTCGATGTCCACAAGATCACTGTTGTCGTTGAGAGCACTGAGGGTGACATACACACACACACACACACACACACACACACACAGTATATAAACAAATGTTGACTTATTTCTACTGAATGCAAGCTTGCAGTATACTTAATGTTTATTTGTGTAATATTATAATTTAATTCCCTGTTGCTAAATTTCCTCTTACATGCAGTGTTGGATCAGATTACTCTGAAATATAAATTTAATTTTTGCAATTACTAACGCAATCCATTGCATCAGGCCTAACGAAAACTGTAATCTGAATACTTTTGGATTACTTCTAAATCAAACATTGAAAATATTGCACCTCATACTAAAAACATTAACACAGCCACAAAAAAATAGTTCCACAAATATTCCTTTTTTTCTTTCAATGCAAATACATTTTGTAGGCCTATATTCACCATTTAGTTGGTCAAATCAAATTACTGTTACAAAAAATAAAACATACAACATAAAACAAAGCCAGATTTTAACAAAAATGGAATCAAGTAATCCAAGACAATGTAACTACAATCCCATTGCACATATTTTTCAAACGTAATCTGGGTTGATTATAGTTACTTTTTGTAATCTGATTATTAATCCTGATTACATGTATAATCCGTTACTACCCAACCCTTACTACACATGTACAAATGTTACTGTCCGCGTTTTAAGTGCGTCATTGTTTTCAACAACCCCAAAACTTCAGAACGGTTTCTGCTCTGATGTAGATATGGGGCGCAATAAAGTGTATTACTGAACACCGAAATTACGAGGGGACATTGAATGCAACGACAAGGCTAATGCTGCCTTCAGTGTATTTCACTGCCCTATTTGTCTCCAGTAGTAACGTAACTCACCGTAGATAAAACTTTAATAGCACTAATATGCAGCGGTATGTTCAAATGTTGGACTTCTCCAGGCACCGACACTAAATGCGGTGGGAGAGCAGATTTCTAGCTGCTCTGCCACATTAGCAAAGAGCGCCAAATGCTAACCTACCTAGCTACATTGTTAGCATCTTAGCAGCAGCTCCCATTCACTTGAAGGCATCATTGAGTCCAAATATACAGTCTACACTGACAGCAAAATGACCTCAGCTTCCACTAAAGTAAGTAAAGTGCGTTTTAAACATACAACACCAGGAAGTAGTTTGTCGCCGCAGTTAGCACGATTTGTATCTTATTATTAACGCTACTTACTTGTACACAAACGCACGAGCCCCTCAGTATGTTTACTCGCAGGTGCAAGGTAGAATCAGTGATTAGTGACGTCTATCAGACGTCTGCATTGACAGAGATGGATTCAGGAAAGTCAGATACTTGGATTATTTTCTTTGGGAAACAACTTTGATGTGTTCTAATTGGCCATGTCTTAATCTGATCAGTTTTAAAGTTTGTGCAGTCATAGTTTCCATAAAGTTTCTCCACACACTGTATGCATTAGGGCTGGGTATTGCCTACAACCTCACGATACAGAGGCCACGATAGCATACGTATCGCAATACACGTTGATTTTGAATAATGGCCATGTCCTACACAGAGTTAAAACAGCTGTTCTTTATTATTCTGTATAGCAGTGATCACACAACTTTAAAACACTTAGGGCCACAGAGATCTTAAAAGAAAATTCAATATTCTGTTTCTTTACATTTGCTGCTGTATCGATACATTGGCATCTGTATTGATACATGCATCACGATATTTTGAGCACAGTCCTAGTATGCATGCACACAAGTGCTTCCAGCATTGTGTCAACAGTTGTCAACATGACAGTGCCTCCATGCACAAAGCCGGTTACATAAACACTCAGCATTGACCCGCAGAAACAAATGTTCACCTGCAACATTTGGCCAGATTCTTCACTTGTCTACATACTTTTGGTCATATCGTGCATCTTTCACACTGCATGTTGTATTGTACTAGGGATGGGACAATAATCAATTTTATCGTGAATTGCAATAAAAACACTCACAATAAGATTGTGATCATGGTGAATTTCCATTATCGGAATAATCGTGAATATCCAGTTTACTACAGTGTCCTATCTGTGATGCATTTCTTCGTAATGTAAAGTCATAATGTTTTGAGGAAAAACGTCTTAATATTTCCAGAAAAAAAAACCCTCACAATTTTGTGAGAAAAAAGTCAGAATGTTTTGAGAAAAAAACCCTCAATTTTATGAGAAAAAAAGTCTTAATATTTAGAGAAAAAAGTTACAACAAAACCAAATGTAAGGTAAAGTGATTCCAGAGTGTTTTAGTGCCATTTTAAGAGTTTTAAGTGTATTCCATTCTGGATTATATAGGGAATCACAATTATTTTGGCCAGGATAATCGTGACATGACATTTTGAAATTGTCCCATGCCTATATTGCACATCATGTAATTGTGTCCACTCCCTGTTGAATGATGCATACTCCATGGAACTACATTTCCAGCTTCACTTGTTGAGTCTTCCATTGATCTGCAAACAGTGTGTATGAGAGTCCACTTTAATGTCAAGTGTGTGTTCCACAGGTTGGGGAGATCTTCTCTGCAGCCGGAGCGGCTTTCACCAAACTAGGAGAGCTCACCATGCAGCTTCACCCAGTGGCCGACTCCAGTCCTGCAGGGTAACGCACACACAAATACTTTGCGTATTTCTCTCTCTTTCGTGACAAAATTTACAAAAGACTCCTGTTTACCTGGTTTAAATACTAAAGTCAGTTTAGTTCCCATCCTCCCTCCAGCGGTCAGACGAAGAGCACGGTGAAGAGGAAGCTGTATGAAGACGGCGCTCTGCCTACCGCCTCCGACGGGCCCAAGAAGGTCGTCAAGAAAACCATTGCTACTGTCACCATGGCAACGCAGGGCACTCCGACCGTCATCTCTGTGCCCACACCTCAGGTTGTCGTAGCGTCAGGACTCCAGGGTCCCCCGTCCAGCCAGCCCACCCTGAAGAAACAGAAGACTGCAGGTGAGTTGCATGTTTACTTCTACATGTCATACTCTACAACATCAGTAGTATTCTTCTTAGTAGGGGTGGGACAATATTCGATTTTATCGTGGATCACGATAAAAAACACTCAATAAGTTGATCGTGGTGAATAATCATGAATATCCTCACGATTTGACTGCAGTTTACTAGTGTCCAGTCTGTGGTGCAATATTTCTTTATTAAAAAGTCGTAATGTTTTGATAAAAAGTCACAATTGTATGAGCAAAAACTTGTAATGTTTATAGGAAAAAAATCACAATTTTATGAGAAAGATTTTGTAATGTTTCGAGCAAAAAAAAAGTCTTAAAAACACAAAAAAGTCCAATCAAAGCAAAATGTAAGGTAAAGATTCCAATGTGTTTTAGTGCCGTTTTATGCGTATTTCATTGATTATCTGGCTAATATCATGAATCGCAATTATTTTGGCCAGGATAATTGTGACATGAAATTTTTATATCATCCCATGCTTACTTCTCAGTATTCTGGTGTGTGTGTGTGTGTGTGTGTGTATAGACGTCACCCTCAGTGCTCTCAACGACTCCGATGTCAACAGTGATCTTGTGGACATCGAGGGACTGGGTGAAGGATCCAACTCCAAAAAACTCAACAACTTTGATCAAGGTGAAGTTCATAAACATGACATTTTTTTAATACCACGTTTGAAACGATACAATATCCACGTTCAACAGTATTGAAAGTACCGAAGCTATAAGATGCACAAATGAAACAACGGGGAAGAAAAGCAACTGTGTCGGTTGTTACTTAAAAAAAAAATTGTGAGCCAAGGGCTTTCTTTTTGCCATGGTATTGAAAGGGTATAGTGTTGTTTTTTTATACTAGTATTGTAAGTTTAAAATTGTGGTATCTTGACAACCTTAGTGGACAATAATAGAAACTTAGAATAAATCCAGACTTCTCTTTAATCGGTGTTATTACAAACATTACAAAATAAAATTAAAAGGACTTCCAGTACTTTTTCAAGCACTATTTTGTCATTTGTAAGGACTTCACTCTAAGGAAATAATTTGTTTTCAAATACATTTTTGTATTAAAACAGAGCACTCAATTAAAATGCATTTCTCAAGGCTTTTCAAAAATTGTGAATCACCGCAGGTCGGTACATTCCTACAGCGATCCGAGTGATCATTAACGCACCAGAATTAAAAAAAAATGAAAAAGCGATTTCTGATTCTGAATAATTCAATTATAATGACTTGATGAACATAACTATGGTCAAAATATAAGATGGCTTTATGTGGTTCATTTGAATTTTTAAGTACTTTGTTTAAAAAAAAAAGGGGCTGTTTTTAAGGTATTCCAGTACCTGATCCCCCCCCCTTCAAAATTAAAGCACTTCAAGCACCTTGTATGAACTGTTTAATAAAGCTATTCACACGTTGTTGTTTTGTCTCCGCAGATAACCTGAACCTGGACTCGAGCCTCATCATGAATCCCACTGACCTTCCTCTGCTCTCCCGTTGATTTTTGTCACTTCCTGTGGACATGAAATGACGGACAAAACTATGAAAATAAGACTGTAAGTTGTAATAAACTGGGCTTTTCCTTTGAGCCAGAAGACGCTGACCACCCACATTAGAGTAAATATAGCAGTATTGAGTATTGTGTTGTGTCACGCAGGACTCTTATCCAATCCAACACATCCCACTACTGTGAGTTGTTGGCGCTATCACAAACGTTTAAAATCCTTTTTGCTTGCAATCATTTTTAATTTAGACCATTTCCTCTCCTCATTGACTTTTGCTCTGTAGGAACGTCCAGAAAATGCTGAAAGAAAACAGACTTTATGCAGAGAGGAAGCTGTTCTGACGTTCATTACTTCCTGTGTTTCTTTAAAGAAAAGTCAGGAAAATAAACACAATGCAGCAAAGAAACGACAACACGAACGCTCCATCCTGATGCACCCGCATTGTTAAAGGACAAGGATTAGAAATTTGTCTGTACAGAATTTTTTTTTTTTTTTTTGCATTTCATGTTGCTAATGATTGTATTAGCAGGTGTTAGCACAAGCCTCAGTTTAGATCATACATATTGGAGTAGTTATTTAGAACATTTTTGAACTCATGTCTGAGTGATTGTTTCCAGTATACTTTCAATGTGAACGGTCTAAATTCCTTCCTTGTCAGTAAAACGTTTGTTTAGAGGTTACAAGAACTTCATACGCTCTTCTCTTTTCATTCCAGTTAAGGTGAAACTAAATCATGTTTAACAAGAGTAGTTGCTAATCATTTTTAAGTGCTGAAACATAATAATCTCCTTTTCTCGAGAAGCATAGCATACATTTTAAGACGTATCGGAAACACATTTGAGTTGACAATAAGTGTGGAAGCCAGTCATTTTGAGGTGTATATTAAAGTTAATTCAAAAACAAAATTAAATGAAGGTCCACTTACTCGACGTCTTCTCTGTTTTCAACCACGTATCAAAGTCTCCATCAGCGGATGAAGTTTGCTCAGTTGTCATAGAGACGGCATCGGTAAACTTTGGAAAAAAAGATAGGAAGTGGAGTTGAGTTTTTTTCATTCATGTTTAAATTAAAGAAATGTCAAATACTGCTTTTTAAAATTGGAAATACTCACTTGTTTGCATTTGAAGTACAGAGGCAGTTAGCCTAGCTTAGCATAAAGACTGGAAGCAGGGGGAAACAGCTAGCCTCGGTCTCTACACCTACCTTTCCACACAGACACAAATGCTAAAAGATCTTAAAATGTACATAAAGAATAACCACATAACCTATAATCTAAATAAATACTCACATTTCATGTCATCATATCAATCCACCTTAAGATTTCTCTGGTTCTCATCCTACTATATTAGCAATAATATTAAAACCCATACCAGACATGCATATAAAACTTAACTATCGAAGTTGTATATACTGTAAACGGTTGGCTGTTTTTACCTATTGTAGCTTTTAACAACATGATGGATATTTGATTATATTACTGCAGAGCAAATTTCAAAGCATGCTGTGTTTTATATTTCCCTGTGTGATTTTAGCCATTGGATTCTATTCATTTCACTACAATATGAAAGAAGAGCTTCCATCGTCATTTTATTTATTTTACTGGAGAACAAGTGAGTAAATTACACCCGCTGATGAAGACCTTGAGATGCAGTTGGTAAAGCTACAAACACTGGCAGACCTTGATTATATTTTTTTTGTAAAAAAAAAAAAAAAAAAAAAAAAAGGGAAAAATACACCTGTAAAATTTAGACTATTGATATTTGTACCAGACCCTATCTCTATTTATACACATTTGCCTACAACATTATGCTCACTGTGATAAACCACATCCAAATGAGGTGAAACCAGTGGAAGAAAATCACATGTAACCATCTCAAATTCTATAGTATGCATTTGAATGTTATCAGCAGGAATGTATAGGCAATTAGTTTTAATTCCTAGAAAACATGCAAAGACAGTGTGCACAGATCCACAGTGGACCTCTGTACTTTAATAGATGCTCTTTCAGAGGGAGTGACTGTGTATTAGATCTACTGGTGATTTAATAAAACTTCATCTTTGCCTCCACTTTCTTACCAAACTACTTCCACAACACAATCATATTACTTTATTTTTACTTAGTCTAGTTTGAGATACTTTTTTTGCTGATGTAATCTGTATTGTCTGTTTTCTGTGAGTGTAACAGTATTTTTCAACTATAAAGAAACAATTTTAGATTCTTAGGAAATAATCCTCAAGTGAAATCTAAGTAAAATGTGCTCTGGCAGCTGACCACCACTGGCTACTATTCCATGCACCTTAATTAGTTTAGTATAAAGAAGTGTATAAAACAAAAGGAGATGACTTTTTGGTTTTTTTTAAACATTGGGATTTTATTAATAGTCAATGTAACAGTCAATATCCAAACATTTAAAGACCTATATTTAATAAATGACACTGTACAGATGTGTTCTCACTGGTTACACGAAAAGTATAAAAAGGTATGAATACATTTCCTTATTTGTTGGAAGAGGACGGTGATGAAGAGGAGTGTGTGTCTGACAGGAGCAGCACATATCATACTGGCAACACAGAGAAAGGAACTACCAGTAATGATGTGCTGCTACAGCCTGACACACTCAAAGATTTATTCTCTTATGAAAAATGTATTTAATCTAATCTTTTGGTATATCATGTTGTTTATATTGTGTGATAAACAGGGTACCCCCAGGGTTCTCCACGTTAAATTTAAGACTTTTAGTTAGAATTAAATTTTAATGCCAACTTCACTGCCATACTGATAAAAGAATGAAGGATATAATGGAAAATCAGTCTAGACGGAAACCATATCTGTCGTATAACATCCAAGTCACACCAAACACAGTAAATTGTGATGTTTCTCACACAGAAAAACATTTATTTATGACGTTACAGTATTTATTTAACCCTATAAAAGGACAAGAAAAAAGTTTAAGACCTTTGTCATCAAAATTCAATACTTTTAAGGCCTTATTTTGAAAATATTAAATGCTTTTTTAATACTTTTAAGACCCCGCAGGTACCCTGATAAATGTGATACATGAATAATTTATAATAGCTAAAATCACATGATCAGAAATACAAAGTAGATGAATCCACAGATACATTTTCACTGTTAATGTTCAGTAGAGCTGCACAGTATTTAATCAGGATAATTCTGTGTTTATGAAAGTCAAGACGGGCTGTTTCTGTAGAAATGTGTAGAGTGTAACTCCACTCACGGTGACAGTGTGGCTGTCATCGTCTTACAGGGAGGCTTCCACACATCCACCTGCTGGAAGAAAAGAAGAAAAAACAAATAAAAAAAACAGAATTTACTACAGGTTGTTAAACATGCTCTGCCAACACTCGTGCAGACACTTATAAACAGGGTCCGTGCAGCTTTTTAACAGTAAAATTCATGCACATTTCAAGCACTTTCAATGCAACTAAACCAAATATTCCCAGACTCTCGAAGCCTTTATCAGCACATCTAAATAGTTACTGCATGTATAAATGCAATCCTGAAAAATAAAGTTTATAGAATTAATTTTTACCCACAGTAATCAAGGTATATTGACACTTTGTTTATATTACCAGCTGTTCATATTAACTTGTTTTACATTTAACAGCGAGTACAGCGATTATCAGTAACACCAGATTATGTTGAAAATCAAGCATTTTTCAAGGACTATATTTGAATTTAAGCATATTCTTAACCTTGAAAACATAATGGTTAAAATCAAGCATTTTCCAAACTTTGTACAGACTCCGCATGAAGCACTGCTGCTGCCAAATTGGTGTAATTATATATGACCACAGTGGAACAGATAAACTTCACAGATGGATAAATTAATCTCAATACTACAAATCCTGTCCTCTCCTGTAATAATAAAATGACCATGAGACAATGAGTGTATTTAGTACAACATAGCAGTTATTAGTCTGTGCTTCCATTGAGCAGGCGTGACAATTAAATACTGCATCACATTGCTTATTTATATATTTTTCACCACTTTTATTCTGAATGCCAGATACATGTTTCCATTAAAAATGTCCCCTGAACTGTGCTGAAGTTTATCAATCCATGCTTACACTTTATTAATCCATTCACACACATTTTCTTTTTTTTTTTATACCATACAACCGCTGGCAGGCTCTGCTGTAATTCACCAGAAATATGAACAGAAAGATGCACTCCATGTTCTGCAAATTGTTATTTCAATAAACTTGACCTTCAATAAGTAAGGCTGTTAGTTCCTATAGAGGTGGTAATGTAAGTGGAGTTTTACTCCACTAATTACACCACTCAAACCCCTGTCACATGTAAATGATTCCTTTGGTTTTACACTGAACGGGTTATTAGTGAGGTTAAAAAAAAAAAGTATCATTTGTCTTTTGTTTGTAATTTTACTTTAACAATAATTGACAGTACTCTGCTGAAATCTGATCTCATTCAATCGACCTAATTGTCTTAAAACAAGTGACAAAATGAGCCAATCGGATACAGTTTTATGTTGCGTTTCCAATAGAAATTCACCATTTCACATCAAGTTCATTTTCTTGATACTGTTGCGGCAGTCATCATCATCATACTGTCATTTAAAGAAAGTTCGTTTGTCCACAGTTTTCATACTCAGTGACGGACACAGGACAGGGCTGATACACTAACACTAATACTTAAACACTCTCTGAATTTATCATCATTATTGTTAAAAAAATAAATACAAATAAATATATAATTTTCTTTCTTTTTTTTTAAAGTGGTGCCAATACAATATGAGAGGAAATACTTTCTTGTTACATGTCTTTCTACAAATGCTTTTGAAAAAAACCCAAAAAAAAACAAAGTTGTCAATGTCCTGCTGTTCCATACCCAGCACAGGACACACACACACACACACACACACACACACAGGACATATATCACTTTTAGGGCTGCACGATATGAGGGAGATATGCAATAATGTTGAATATTGCAATAACGATATTTCTTGCGATAAATAAACAGTCATCTGTTCTGTCTTTCTGCTGCTTTCAGTATTCTGCTAAAATACAACAAACTGCTTGTTGAATTAAAACAAAAAAAACTGACATGAATTTATTTCATTGAACAAATTGAACATTGAACACAAAAAGCACCATTTAAAAAAAAAGAATGATAGTTACATTTTAAAGAGCAGTTTTCTACAGATGCTCTCTTTCAACGGACTCAAAAAATCAGTGTCTTTCACGATGTGTCGCAGTATTTCACGACATGTTTATTGCGCAAGTTGAGATTGCAATGATGATAAATAAAGGGATATATTGTGCAGCCCTAATCACATTTGACCTTTAAGAAGACAAGAAGGAGTAACAGGAGTTACTGCAGTCACAAGTGTTTGACTGGGAGCTGTTGTTGGGAATCCCGGGGCTCACGGTGGCAGCACGTCATGATTTGGAGTGATTCAGCACAAATCTGCAAAACATGATGTGCTGCTAGAGCGCACCCCGGACACTGAGACCAGGAGTCCATCACATTTACTGGCTCACACTGCACACAGTTTCACACACAGACACAGGGAAATGCTTTTGCTTTCTTTTACTAATTTTCTCCTGCTAATTTAGGCACCAATTAATTACTAATCTTCTTAATTTTCAAAAAACATGCATTCATATTTTAATTTAAATGTATAATACATGCACAATAGCTACACATCGTTCTCTTTTAGCAGCCCACTTGAGCAAAATGTGTAACAATTTAGTGTAAATGACATAATTAATGTAATTATTCTGCAGATCCAACATACGTGGTCATTTCTGAATGTTGTGTGTTATTTGTGAGGGAAATCTAACAAACAAAATGGTTGCAGAGGACAAAATGGGGAAAGAGAAAAAGAGGAAGGACCGGGAGTAAAGAGTACATGAGACACACAAGTGTGTTCATAGAAGAATAAGAAAACTGGATTTGTGGAATAACATATTTCCCCTTTTTTCTTCTTTTCCTCACTGTGTTTGTGTTTAGTGAGCAAAAACACTTTTTGGTGGAAATTAACCTGCTCATGTTTTTTTTTTTCATCTGGGCCCCATTTTACATATTACAAAATTCCGGTTGTTACTTTTCTAAAGACATACTGAAAAGAAAACAAATGCCACAGAAAGCTATACAAATTAAATGTAACACATCACTACATTCTGCCTGTGATAAACCAGATAAAAAGTGAAAACCACCATGCTGATTGAAACACAGGACAAACAGTTTCTCCATCCTTGCTAAGATTTAAGATTTTTTTTTTTTTTTCATGATGTGGCTAAATTCTGTTCTCATTTCCAGTGATTTTTCTAGTGTTTACTGTACAAGAGCCTTAAAGAGAGCAGGATTTCAATGTCTGTTCTTAAAACTTAATACCTGTCAGCCTGGTAAAGAGCATCGACATTTCAGGGCTGCACCATATGAGGAAAATATGCAATATTCAATAACGATATTACTTGTGATAAATAAACAGATAATAAAGTACACTCAGTTCTGCCTTTCTGCTCCTTCAGTATACTGCTAAAATACAACACACTGCTTGTTGAATAAAAAAAAGAAAGTTATTCATTATTTCCAACATTCTTTTATCGATCTGAACGAGAGCTGCAACGATTAGTAATTTTTCATGCAAAAATAGCAGAAAATTCTGGTTTCAGCCTCTCAAATATGGAAATGTCCTGTTTTTCTGTTTTATGTCATATTAAACTGAAGGTCTTTGGATTCTGGACTGACAAAACAAGACATTTAAAGACATCGCCTTGGAATTTGAGAACTGGGATGGACATTTTTCACTATTTTCTGACATTTTATAGACCAAATGACTAACCGATTGATCAAAGAAATAATCGGCAGATTAATTGATAATGAAAATAATCGTTAGTTGCAGCTCTACTCTTCACTCACTATAGCACATAGTACTGCACCCAGACTGAGACTCCAGGGTAAAACAGAACCTGCTCACACTGAAAAGTCAGCTGTAACAGCAGCAATTGTGACACTAGCTTTTACTGAATATTTAAAATTGTTTTTTTCTTTACTTTATTTGTTTAATTTTGTTATTTATTCTGCAATTAAAAGTTTTCCTTACAAGACTTACAAAACCAGGCATATTGTTTTCAAAGTTGGTACAAGTAATAGTAAGTAACAGTCAGGAGGCGATTTGTTAATTTTTAACAGAGGGGACATTCACTCACATGAACAACTATTTTGGTTCTGTATTTTGTAATACCTCAGCTCCCAGCTATATAGTTTAGAGAGTAGTAGGCTATATATCCAAAATGAAACTGACAGAAGGGCAGGACTCATGGAAACTGCGATGGTGCTGCTCAATGTGGTGCCATGTGGACCTTGGTAGCCCCAATCGTTGCTGCACCTACCGCTGTGGATTCAACACCAAATGCAGATGGACATGTGGGCCACGGTTGTCCGACTGTTGCTGCGCCTGCCGCCGTGGATTACTACTGCTAATATTACTACCAACACCAAATGCAGATGGTGCCCAAGAGCCTGGTCTGCTCGAAATTTCTGGCTTAAGTAAAAGGCAGTTTATTCTGTAAAACACAGGTTACTTTCCTGTAGAATGCAGTTTTTTTTCTGTTAAAGGCATTTTTTTCTGTGAAACACAGGGTTTGTTTCTGTTAAAGGCAGTTTTTTCTCACCACTGTTGTGTTGTAACGCTTGCTCTTGGGTATCACCCAAGAGCAAGAGTTGGGACTTTGAAAATCACTGACTTTGAAAATCATTAAGCCTGTTCTAGTCCTGCTCTATATGAAACGTGTCCTGAGATAACTTTTGTTATGATATGACACTATAAATAACATTGAATTGAATTGAATAGAAACAAGTCATATTTACAAATCCATCTGCTACTTCAGCACTACGGACAGCGCCACAGATTTCCGCTGATTTCTTTTCAACTCGATGCATTCAGGATGTTCCTGTAAAAACGCAAGGTGCGGAGTGTGAGCCGCTCAGCAACACAAAGGCAACGCGCAAAACGCTTCACTCTCATTGAAAACAATTTTTAAAAAGCCACCCCAGCCTGCTAAAATGTTTTCTATCTGATCGGAGCCTTAGACTACTGATACTTCAGAGCCATGATCAGGGCCATAGATTCTCACAGGGGGCATTTTTCTGCATTACATACTTTTGATTGTATTCAAGTGTACTTACACATTTTTACTTAAGTAGCATTTTCAATGAAGGAATTGTACTTGTAACTGAGTATTTTCACAGTGAGGTACTGGTACTTTTACTTAAGAAAGGGACCTGAATACTTCATCCACCACTGACATGAGAGTACATGCCTCGGGTCATCTGAGTTCAGTTCTGAGACCTGCAACCTACATTCAACTGGCAGCTAAATTTGGCACAAGTTGGAGTAAACAAACGTCCAGGTCAAAAACCTGCAGAAACAGTGTGACTAACTGCTAAAAACATGATAGCTCATATATTAATCCAGGAAACCCATTTTTCTCCAGGTATTCATTCACACTTTAACATGAGATGCATGAAGCTTGTGTTGCTACTACACAACCCACTCTAATTCTCCAATACTAATACTATACTACACTACTTATTTAGTAATACTCTAATGAAAGAGGTCACAGGTTCTTCTGATGCAAGCTTGAGTGAAAGACAGACAAATTCACAAAACTACAACATGACAAAGAAGAAATTATGATTTTGTAATCTGCAGAACATTCATGGCAGCTCCAGAGCTTGATGTGACAGGTGCCAAAATTCAGTAATTAATTTACCTACAGCATAAAAGGACCATTAATCTCATAGGCTGGAGTTTGAACTTAAATATAAGGAATCCTGTAGATGGACTGACAGTCTGCGGGCGAGTAGTTAACGGCCACAGTTTTGAGCAAGGTATTAACGAAGTGCTCCAACATGACAGCTACAGACAGAACATGCAAAGACTGTCACGTTTGCACAGAGAGCAGCCGATGGCACCCATGGATCAGGCCATCTTCTGGGTGGAATATGTGATGCGCCATAAAGGAGCTCCTCATCTGCGTACAGACGCATACAAGATGCCCTGGTACTCATACTACTGTTTAGATGTACTGCTACTATTGCTGACAGCAGCAACTGTACTGCTCCTCTCTACTTTGGCCATTTTCAGGTTCCTATGCTGCAGAGCAAGAAGGACGACCAAAACCAAAAAACACTGATTAAGGTCGAAATTTGTTTAGAAATGAATGTGCTACAATGAGTTCCTTAAAGAATTGTATTTAGACATTTCTGTCTGTTGTGATGTAAAATGACAATTAGGCAATTGATTTAGCCATAATGAATATAGATAAAGTTGAATACATGTAACCCTTTTACTCTTTCAAAATGAATTGTCAAATGTATTTGGACAGATTACGATTTCAGTTATAAAATACCCACACATCATTTGTGATTGTCTGATCTTGGGAAAGTCATTTGGCAAGTGTATACCTGCTCTCTCTCAATCTGAAAATGGAAAAAAAAAAAAACATAGGTATGTATCTGTTCAACAGAGGTGACATTGACCGAGGTTCCACTTATCCGACTAGATTGATGTGTTTGCCATCCAATCGCCGAAAAATGCTATTTTTATAGAAAACTCCAAATGTCAAAGGTTTGTGAAACCAAATCACATCATTAAATTTTTATGATGTTCCTCAAGGTTTTGATGTCTTTTGAAGGTATTTTTGACCATTTTTATCAATTCCCGAATGGCAAAAAATGGTTAAATTGTGCACCAAATCTGTGTAACAAATGGCATCAACACCAAAATTGCTGAAACAACTTAGACATAATAGAACATTTGTATGTTGACCATATACTTCGATCATAATGTTCTAAGCACTTATACTCTAAACCTTCGAAATGTAACAGGCGCCTAAAGAAAACACAAAGTTTATTACAGATTTATGACTAGGAAACCTTGACACACACACAGCTGCATCCCAAATTAATCTTCAGGGTCTCAGCTTTCAGATGATGTACACCACTTCTATGTGGCATCTACCGTTGACCTGCTATCTCCCCTTAAAGAGCCCCTGTCCCCCACTCCCACCACCCTTAAAAAGGGGCAAGACCCCAGAGGGTTAAGTAGCATTTTTATTGCAGGAATTGTACTTGTAATTGAGTATTTTTACAGTGAGGTATTGGTACTTTTACTTAACAAATGGATCTGAATACTTCATCCACTACTGATATGAGAGTACATGCCTCAGGTCACTTGACTTCAGTTCTGAGACCTGCAACCTACATTCAACTGGCAGATAAATTTGGCACAAGTTGGAGTAAACAAACGTCCAGGTCAAAAACCTGCAGAATATAACAGCGTGACTAACTGCTAAAAACATGATAGCTCATACATTAATCCAGGAAACACATTTGTGTTTTCTCCAGGTATTCATTCGCACTTTAACATGAGGTGCATGGAACGTGTGTATGTTACTATAACACAACCCACTCTAATAATCTAACACTAATACTATACTTTACTCATTTAGTAATACTCTAATGAAAGAGGTCACGGGTTCTTCTGATGCAAGCTTGAGTGAAAGACAAAGAAATTCACATAACTACACTACCAGCAGTTTCACAACATTACTGAAGGAGGTAATGATTCTAAGACAACATGACAAAGAAGAAATTATGACTTTGAGATCTGCAGAACATTTGTGCCAGCTCCATCGCTTGATGTGACAGGTGCAAAAATTAAGTAACTCATTTACCTACAGTATGAAAGGACCGATCATCTCATAGGCTGGAGTTTGAACTCAAATATAAGGAATCCTGTAGATGGACTGACAGTCTGCGGGCGAGTAGCATTACTATTGCCATTCTTGAGCATGGGTAAGTAAAATTCTCATAAAATTCTCAAGTTATGGTCAACATCATACTATATTTTCTAAAAATAAAATAAGATGTTGATTGTTTTACCAACAGAAACTGTATCTTTACATTGTTTTTACCTGATGAGATTCCCTGAACTTGTTAAGCATATTTCTCCTAGACATGGGTGCTGGTGAGAAAAACATTTTGAGTGAACGTCTCTCACATATACTGAGTGAAGTTTAGAAAGACTGAAGAGCACAGTCAGTATCAGTTATTCATCCTGTCCTCTGTCCTCCCTCTGCTGACAATGTGATTCAAGTACTCAAACTGTTAATTATTATTACGCAGAATTACGTCAATTACATTTTTACACATAGCTGACTTCACAGTTGAGTTCACAGTTTGGTTAGGTTTAGGTAACAAACTCCTTGGTTAGATTTAGGCAATAAAACTGGATGTAAATAGCATTATTCACTACTGACATCTTGGTGCTAATAGAATCTGCCTTGAATAAAATGTCCACACCTTTGATTGTTTTGGAGAAAATAGACCTATCAATGCATGTAACTGTGGGAAGCAGGAACAAGAGTTGGTCTTAATTATTATTTCTCTCTCACATTTAAGGAACCATACCGTTGCATCGTCTGTGTGGAATATGTGTATTCCTCAGTCTATGTCTGACTTCCTTCACACCACCTTGTGATGGAGGAAACATTCTGGTGTACCCTGTGGACGGCAGCCACTGGATCAATATGAAGATCCTGCTGGAAGCACTTCATGTCAAAGGACACAACATCACTGTGATGAGGGCCTCCACTAGCTGGTACATCCCAGAAAAGTCTCCTCTCTACACATCCATTACCTTTGAAGTAGATCAAGGTATAGAGGACTTTCTTGATGTGTTCCTACAGGAGCATATGAAGGTATGTCATTATGGATTATGTATAAGGCCCCGCATGGGTCATTGAGTCATTCCAGTATTAAGATGATCACTTTTTCACCATTTTTGCATTTTTTTTCAGGCGCAGAGAGAAGGGGCTTCAGCTCTTACTTTCTTCAAACTCACCAAGGATTTCCTATCTATGATTTCTCAGGCTCATGCATTGTGGGCTCATCCCCTTGCTCAAATCTTTGATGATGAAAATCTGGTCAAAAGTTTAATGGATGCCCAATATGATCTTGTTCTCACTGACCCAGCTATAGCACCAGGGGTCGTACTAGCGAAATATTTCAAACTGCCCGTGGTGTTCAATGTTCGCTGGATCACCAGCGGAGAAGGCCACTTTGTGATAGCCCCCTCACCATTATCTTATATCCCAGTGCCAGGATCGGGCTTAACGGACAAAATGAATTTCATCCAGAGGGTCAAGAACATGCTTTTCTACGGCATTATA
>JAOVVB010260815.1:0-19159 GCA_028570985.1 Heterobranchus longifilis
TACCAACAGTAGTATTTTTAAATCAATTCGTTGAGAGACAGGAAGCCAGTGTAAAGACCTCAGAACTGGTGTGATGTGTTCCACTTTCTTGGTGTTAGCGAGGTCTCGAGCAGGAGCGTGCTGCTGTCTAATCGTTTTTTTAGGGAGACCTATAAAGACACGTCACAGTATAGTCTACTGAAGATAAATACGTGGACAAGCTTTTCCAAATCCTGCTGAGTCATAAGTCCTTTAACCTTGATATATTCTTAAGGTGATAGTAGCCTGACTTTATAATTGTCTTAATGTGGCTGTTAAAATTCAGGTCAAAGTGATTTTTAACATTGCTGATTGAAGCTGAACGCTGGCTTTTAATCTTTTTGACTTCAGTTTTGTCTTTGTTTAATCAAAGAAAGTTTTGGTGCATCCAGTCGTTGATTTGTTGAATGCATTTACTCAGTGTTTGTATTTGATCATAGTCCTTATGATATGTAAATTTGTGTGTCGTCTGCATAATTATGGTATCTTATTTTGTTTTTTTCTATAATTTGAACCAGTGGAAGCATGTTGATGTTAAACAAAAGCAGCCCTAGAATGGAGCCTTGCATCATTTTTGTCTGCTCAGATGTGTAATTATAGACACAAAGTAGTCCCTGTTCTTTAAGTAGGATTCACAAAAAAAAATCAAAAATCTGTAATAACTGAACAAAAGCTTGCAGGCAATCAATGCAATCCGCTGCCTTGCAACTACTGTTTACTTCCGTCGTGCATTGTGCAACGCCCTCCGTTGATGGCACATCATTGATTACAATGGGTCCGCTCAAAGCTGGTGCAAACGCGGGCTGGTTCATTAGATAGCACCAAGGTTCCTAAAATCCTGAACGGAACCGGTTCAAGAACCAGAGCTAATTTGGTGGAAAAGGGGTATGAGAGAGCTGTGGGTGGATACAACACTAAACACTTGATTAACACATACACAATACATATTCCCAGCTGTTCACAATTCCTAAGAAACTGCAGGAATTCCATGCACGCCACTGCAAACCTCAATGAATTCCACATTGCGCTTGGTATGTTTCCATCTATTCATGCATGGTTTTGTCAACAGTATCAAACGATGCTTTTATACCCTCTCGGTTCGAAATTGTAAAGGACGGTGCAACAGCCGACCACATCAGGTTGTCGAAGGGGTAAAGAGGGATGAGTTAAGCCGACCGGGTCGCAATCCAATTTTCAGTGATATTATTATATAAGTCGGCTTTACTCTCCCCAGAGAGTCTATAACAGCTGCAGCTGCTGTGTTTGTTTCCGTTTGTGTTTGTGTGCCAGGCACTGGGATTTGGCAGCATTGCCCTGCAGGCCAGCCAGCTGATACCAAACCATGACTTGACAGAGCCCATCCAGGGCCTGCTGCAGCTGGTGCAGAGTCTGCAGACACAATCACATCCTGGTTCTTCTGACCAGTCACCATACCTGCCCTGCTGATCCCTCTGCTCGGAGATCTGCTCCACTGGGACATTTACTCATGTAAATGTAGAAACTGTAGAATTGCTAACAAATAAAAAGTTTATGAGTACAGAGCTTATGATGTCATTTAGAGTTTATCCAGATGTTGTGCATTGGTATTGAAAGCGGATAGAAAATTACATTTGTGCTCAGTTACATATCTTATAAGGCCTTGTTCAGACTCCCAGACCAAATCCGTTTTTTGTCATGTCCAGATTTTCGAAAGTCTGGACAGCAAAAAACCACATGGAAACCGATTTTTGCAAGTCAGATCCAAACCACATTTGGAGGTGGTCTGAACTGCGTTTCCAATTTTTCTACAGAAGCGTCTCAGTCCGGACACTCTGGCTGCAAAATTGGATTTTTTTCATTTGAAACTAAGCATGCATCCATGTTTTCATGTCACCACTGTAGCTACACGGCTACTGGCGTCGTTACCACGGCAACCCATGTAGGTTGGTGACACACAAAATCTGACAACAGTGTGGACAGTCTGCATTAAAGCAGTCTGTACAAGGTCATGGTTTGTTCTTTGATTATTCAGTTTTAAAACCAAATAAAAAAACAAAAATACAGGGTCGTTTTGTTTGTTTTTATGTTTTAAAACCAGAACGGAAAAATGAAAAAAAAAAACCCAAAATAACAAAAAAACTGATTGCTGTTTTGTTTTTCCGTTTTCAAACCAAAACGGAAAAACAAAAATACAAAGGAGCGGGGTTTGTTTTGTTTTCTCCATGACCTGAAACGCAGGGAGGCGTAAAAACAGCGAAGAAGAAAGTGGAGACGTACTTCCAGTTCCCATTGAGAAAATGAGCGAATTTATGATTTAGCTCTTTTTTCTGTTTTTTTAATTTGGTTTTAAAAAGGAATAATCAAAGAAGGAACCATACACAGATTAAGGTCTAAGCTGCATAAAAACATTTTGATGTTGAAATAAAAGCAGTAAAGGAGGAGGAGACACATTTTCATTGGTTTTGAATAATGACTCATCTTTATTTGAATCTAAAAAAAAAGAGGGATATATATTTACATCATTTTGCACATTTGTGAATTACATGAGTTTGGGATTCATTTTGTAACACTGTTGATATGATATTGATCAGAATAATGGTGAGGGCATATTTTGCTAAAACCTTTTTTTTTTCTTTTTTTTTTACGCATTGTTTTTGCAGTCCAGAACCTCATCATCAATTCACCATATGCAGATATAATTAAAGACATCTAATGTCTATATATATCATCAACGGAGCATAAACATTGCATTTTCCTTCTGCAAATCAGAGTATATTGTAAACCATTAAGCAAGCCTCAGGTTCATTTTAAAACACATTGACGTAAAATGAACCCGATGATTGCTGCGAAATCCTACATATTATGTACAATTCTGAAACATGTATTCATTATTATCAAAACAAAGAATCACTTTTTAAAATCATCTCACTACTAGTGTTACTAGTACTGAATTATACAACAAAATGTTTTTTTTTTCTCTTTTTGGCATTCAGATTCATTTTTATGTGTCGATAGGCAGCAAAACGTGGAAACACTCGGATTTCCGCATATTCCCTTTTTAATTTTTGAGCCAAATGTACATTAGCAGCATTTTGGAATTAAATAGTAACCTTGTGCTCTGTCGTGTTGTTGTACACAGTGACTAGTCCAGAGGTCCCTATACGTGTTTGATCCAGGCTGGCCCAGCACCACACAAGCCAATGCACTTTCAATCTTTCATGATTTACACACGCTTTTCTTTCTTCCTTCCCCGTGTCGTTAGCATGTGGTACCCGTTTCTTTCAATAGCTTCCATGCCATGTATCCACTTTATCACTGATCTATAAATACCAAGCAGAAAGAAACCCACCTGAACTGGGATCTTGACTCAAAATCAATTGCTCCCAGAGGAAACCAGACAATGAAAAGGCATTGTTGGGGCACAGTAAAATGAACCTGAAATGGCTAGATGTGCTCTGTGTGCATATGGATGATGTGTAAACTACAGATTTCAATAACAGGGCTGTAAGAGAGATATGAACATTTCACTCTTTTCCTATGGCTGGCTTGTTAATGTCTTGAAAGGATATGTGATCTTTGATTTACACTTACAATGTAGAGTGACACAGGCTTCAATAAAAAAAGTCTTCCAAAAAATAGGGGACGACAACAACTGGAGATCACTCATATAAGCTTTTTTATGTCGGGATGTGACTTGTTGATGATCAAGCCCACCGGCCCTTCCGTGTCAGGAGAGAGTGGACATCAGCAGATTTCACAGTTTGTTTGTCAGATACTTTCATTATATAAATACCAGACAACATCACAGTAGTATGTTATTCTCTCAGTGGAGCCACTGTGATCACTTGACAGCAGACTTTTCAAATAAAAAGCTGTCTTTTCCTTGTCTGCTGGGGTGGCGGTGTTTAAATTTAGCCCCCCCCCCCTCCCCCCGTTAGATTCCAGGCAGTTAGTAAATTTGCCCCACAGAAAAAGGAAAATAAAATCAAGCTTCACAGCGGTTTCACTTTATTGAGACAATATTAGTGCACAAACCACTTTTTTTTTCTTTAAAAATACCATAAATTAGGAAGAAAACAAGGAACAATAGAAAACAAGCAAGGAAAAAAAGTGCATGTTAACCATGGTATACACCACATTGTCTTATACTGTAGTTTACAACCTTTTTTTCATTGTTGTTTGTGTAGCTTTTTTTTTTTTTTGTCTGCCTGTGGGTATGTGTAATGTTTGTGACATGTCTCTAGCTCGGATGGATATGTCGTGCCTTTTTGGGGGGTCAGGGGTGAGATCCAGGCTGCTTCCCTGAGTTAACGGAAAGGGTCTAAAAACATGGACGCCACTACGTAGAGGGTGTACATTTGTGCTTTTGATCAGAGCTGTAAATTATTCTCAATGAATGGCATTTACCCCAGCGTTACCCTACCTCTATGTTATTTCAGAAGGCGTACAGGAGGTAAATCAACGGGAACAAAAACCTTAAGCAATAAGCTCTTGGCCACTGAAATCCCTGGATTTTTTTTTCTGAGAAAAGAAAAAGTAACATTCTATTCAAAGAGACTGCAAAAATATAGTTCCCATTTTGTATTTGTACATCATGCCAACATATTTTGTGGTGTGTTAGGTAGGATACTTCATTATCAAAAAACAAGGTCAAAACAACAAAAGTAAAATCTACAAATCATATGACTGAGAAAACAACCAAATTCATAAATGTTAGCACCAAATTTCAACCTTTCAATATTGCAGGTCTGTCTGTACAAACATGTTTGTCCACAATAGCTTATGAAAATTTCAATGTTGGCAGTTATGTCAGCCGTTCCAGTTTAATCCGCTGGATACTAGTATGCACTGAAGCTTCTTCACTAAATATTTACAAAAAGAGCTAAAAAAAAAAAAAAAAAGGAATAAAAAATAATACACAACTACCTTTTTAAGCTCTGAGACATAAAGGGTAGGAACACCTGGTATATCAGGGGCCATTTGAAAGCCACGAGGATCCTGGCTGATATGTACTGTATGTTTGAATATCTAGGTCATCCTATGGCAGTGAGAAGTCACTGTTTTGAGGTATATTTTGTTCGCAGGTGTAGACGCAATATGCCATCTGAGCAAGAGAAAAAGAAATGCATCTGTTTATCATAAAGTGCTAGACATTGAATGGATTTTAAAAAAGCAGCAGACTGCTGCTGCTGGTAAGGCTAATCAAACAAGCTATCTAAGGGATGTAAAATTAAAAAATCGAGTCATGGCACTCAATTCATTTCCAGGTTGTGACTCTTAAACTTAACTGCTATTTGTTATTTCTACTCCCGTGCGCAGGTTAGGGCAGTTTCATTCACAGTGAACGGAGAATTAAATTATGGACACCGTGTTAAGCACGCAGGATGATTTTCTGGTGCTATGGGTTTGTAATCTGGGGTTGATAATATTCTTATTCACGCATGAAAGGTAAATCACTCTGACGGCACAACGTCAGCCTCTTTCACTGTCAATGCAGCAGCTCCGGCTACATTTATATGAGTGATTTAAATTCTTAATCATAGGAGAGTTAAAACATTGCGTATACATTCTGTTGTAGTTGGATTTACAACACATGACATATTGTCATGAAGTGAATTCATCTTTCATTTCAGTTATTATGAGTAGCAGTAAATTTGACGTGAAATTCCTCCGTCTCCAGTTGCTGCAGGATGGTCCCCGTCCTGTTCCGCGTCAGGACAGGAGCACGACATTGGAACTGTCAGTATAATGTGCCGAACATGACGATGCATTCCTCTCTCAAAGAAAAAAACACTTCATTTTGCTTCCAATCCACCAAACCTTACTACAGTCTCAACAGGAAACCCCTTTTTTTAATGACAACAGAGGTCTCAAACCGACAGCCCCGGGGGCCATTTTTGGCCGGCCCTCCCCTTCCTTCCGGCCCACGACATGATGTCAAAAATATAATACAATCCGGCCCACAGAATCATTTTATCTAATATTTTTTTAGTACCCCATTCATATACAATTTAAATAAAAATCCCTCCATTAAAAAACGACTGCGCAGTCAGGTTTTGGTAAGAAGATAGTGGGCACAGACGGTGGAGTGGGCTTTAATCTGTTGTACTGGAAATACTGGAAATAAAAAAGTACATTTTCAGAATACTGCGCTTTGTTGTAGCTGGCCCTCCTATGAGATGATAATACAAGCAGTGGCCCCAAGCAAATTTGAGTTTGAGACTCTGTAGACTCTTCTGTAGATTCTCCTGTAAATAATAGATACAAGTATGGCAGGTGTATGCCTTTATGGGACTCCATATTCACCATCACCCTCACTTTTTTTGTGAGAAAGTAGAAACTAGGAGAGGCCAATTTGGCAGTTATTGTAAGTACTATATCCCACTATGCTGCAGTGTAAGCTAAGTTTGGATAGTGGGGAGAGTCAGGGGAGCAGCCTCAGATCTTTGTTAGTTTTGAAGGGAGTTAGTAGGAGAAGGCTCATGTTTTGGTGTTTGCATTTCTGTGGTTGTGTTTGTTTTTTTCTCTGCTCTTGTTTTGCATTAACATCCTATGTTTTAATAGTTTTTGGATTGATATGTGTTTTAAAAAGGAATGTCTGTTGCCATGCGTACAGGTGTGTGTAATGTGTATCTGTGGTGTGTGTGTGTGTTTGTGTGTGTGTGTTTGTGTGTGTGTGTGTGTGTGCGTGTGTGCATGAAGCTTGAATCTTACTCAGTCAATAATTTGATCTCATTGGCGAGAAGAGTGTTGAAGTTGTAGGCTGGATCGGGGAGGTCGGGGAGGTCGGGCAGGGTGGGGGCCGTGGACTGGCAGGGCGAGGACTGGGAGGGCTCGGCCAGCTCCGGGTCGCTCTCGCTGGAGGTGGAACCCACGCTCATGTTGCAGACGGCCTCGGGCAGCGATCCGCCGCCGGTGGGCACGGGGCACACCTCGGGCTCGCTGCTGGTCTCGCTGGTGCTCGACACGACGGACAGCAGGGACATCTTGCGGGTGAGGCGGCTGGGGAGCATCGACAGGGCGTAGTCGGCGACGATGCCCGCCACGTCCATGCCGCAGGCCTGGTCGAAGGCGATGAAGCCCACGTTGGCGTTGGCCTCGCAGACCACAAACGAGCCGTCGTTGAGCTGCAGGAGGTCGATGCCGCACACGTCCATGCCGAGGATGTTGGACACCTCTATGGCCAGCTGCTTTCCCTGCTCGCTCAGTGGGCACATCATACCGACGCCACCTGGCCACCCAGAGAGACACATCATACGGGTTAGTCTGTGGCTCATCCACTTCATTCAGATTGTCAAAAATAATGAAGAGTAATCCTAAAAATGATATGTGGATGATTTAAAAGTTCCATATAAACAGTTGATTTTCAGGTTCATATTTGTATTTTGGGTTTCTACTAGGGCTGAGCGATATGCCCAAAATCTTCTATTCCCATATAGGTAATTTCATATCTCGATATATATCGAGATATGAACAATGCAGCATGTTTTCTGGTCATTTACTAAAGAAATAACCACATGGTACAGCCTATTTTTGTATACTCCTGTGTGAATTAAATACTTGACAAATTAATATTACTGAGTATTTTCTCATTTAATTAAGAACTTCAGTGCACAATTAAAATAAGAGTTTCAAGTGAAATTATAGAGAAGAATCAATACAATTTTCCCAGCTGTACACTTTCTCTCAAAATATTTCACATCAGATTTTCTGAGAAATTTTAGTTAGCATTTGCTTGTTATTATAAATCACTATATCTTCCACTGAAAGACGATAAATTATCATATTGAATTATTGCCCACTCCTAGTTTCTACCAGAACATGTTTACATGCTTTCATGTTAAAAAAACACTGTATTTTTCTCATACTGTCTGTCTGAATATACCTGTATTCACCCTCTGTCTGAAATGCTCAGTTTTAGCGTCTGTCTCTTTAAGCCCCCCTCCTTTTTTCTCTTGTGACATCACAACCTTACAGAAGTCCTGACGGCTCGTTTAAAGGCACAGTTTCTGAATACAGGCTGTGTGCATTTCTCTGTGGATTGAGCGCTTTGATACTTGCACAGTATTTATATAGCACCTCGACCTGCTCTATAATCAAAAAAGGAATGGAAATCTCACCTTTTACAATATGGGTCTTAAAGGTATTGTAGAAGGTGTAAAATACATTTTACACCTTCTACAACACCTTTGAGGAATATGTTCAAATAACTTTGCTATTTTAAATAGTCAATATCAACATCAGATCCACCTACAGTCGGTGCAAATGTCAACATGATCTGTTTCATAAATGCAGAATAATCTGATGACTGGTGTCCTAAATATGTCACAGCGCATTACAGCCTCTACTAGACCAAAAGTGCCCATGCTCTGACATTGAAAATCAGTCTCATCAGCTGGACTGTTGTGTCACTTGATGTCTCCGGGGCAGATTCAGGACAAGCTTGTTGATTTGGCACTGTTTCCCCAAACTGGTTTATATAGCAGATGGAGCATTATACTTGATCAAAAATATGACGTTAAATATTGTTCTCATATACAGGAATGATTAGAGCAGCCCAGTGTAAAGTTAAATGTGGCGCACAGGTCTTTGCTGATAATTAATGTATGTGTGTTGCTTTTATATGTCTAAAGAAACTTCAAGAACCCAAATGATCCAAATAGTCAGTACATTAAAAGTAAAAATAAAACAACATTAAACATAGACTAGTGTTGCCCTTTATGCTATGGATTAAAGACAGTATTCACCATTTGACATTAGAGACAATTTGCTATTCTATTCTATGCTATGTGTGGCAACCATTTTTTACCCATATAGAAAAAATGGATGCCACTGATATTGTATTGTAGTTTTCAGGGTTCATAAAGCACTTTTCAAGCACTTTCAAGGTACCTAAAGATTCTCAAACTCTCAAAGCCTTTATCATATATGACAGGACTGTATCATTTCAAATATTAAAATATTTTTGGTGATTGTGTGGATGAAAAACACCAGATTATGTTGAATATGTTTTCAAGGAGTATAATTCGAATTCAAGCATATTCCTAACCTTGAAAACATAACAGTTCAAATTAAGCATTTTCCAAACTTTCAAGACTGAGTTTAGTACTACTGACCCTATATTATATATATAGTTTACTTATTTGTTCTTTTTTCTCTTTTATTTTATAATTATTGTATTCTTTTATTTTTTATTTTATTTTTTTTGTCTCTCACTTAGAATTCTTGTCACATTGAATTTATTTATATGTACATGTGTTTATGGAATTGATTGTGTTTGATTACCAAACTGTACAGTAATAATATAAAAGCTATGGGACTCTGTTGGAGCAGAAATATTGGGGGGGTATATATTGTGTGATTTATTGCATTTTATATGATACCAATAAAAAGACCTTGAGCAAAAGGCTTGAAAATTTTAGAGCTGTTCCAGTGTAGCAGTGCTGGCGTTGCTGGTAATGAGGGGGAGAGGGAGTTCAGTCATGTAATGTGTGTGTGTGACAGTGCTCAAGAGTTTAGTAATTCAGTGTGTCATCATTGACTCCCGGGCGTCTGCCTACCCAAGGAGCAGTTGCTCTGCATGCGACCATCAGTGGAGCAGCGCAGCATCGAGCCGATGACGCGGCCGCCCACCAGGACCACCCGGACATCGCGGCCATGCGACTCCTTGACGTACTCCTGAAACAGGTAGGGGGTGTCGTGGCGGATCAAGTGGCACAGGTCCGTCAGGTGGTGTTTGTCCCGTGCCAGGAACACGGCCTTGCCTGGGAGAGGGAAGGAGATATAAGATGAAGGAAGAAAAGGAAAGAAGGATGATGTAGACCTGTTTATATATTAACACAGTGGTTCAAAACTGTGGGGCGAGACCCCTAGGGGGAGCCCAGAGTCTTAACAGGGGGGGCGCGGCAAGGCTAAATATAAATAAATGATGCATAGTTCTGGCGTTTCTTGTAGAGAAAATGTTCAGGTTTTTGTTTATTCCCACGGAGTTGGTAAACTTGCCATTCTAGAGGTAATTTTGGGAAAATCTGCTGAAAGCAATGAATGCTGTTACACAGTAAATATTTTGAAGATGCATGCTGCAGTGTCACTTTTAATGCTGCACTCTAAATCAGTAGTTCTCAAACTTTTGACTCACTTGACTCACATCAAGGACCAAACTGACACAAATAAGACCACGGACCCCCAGATTTTGTCCCAGGTTTTATTACAGAAAGTGTATGAAACCAAAATAGTCATACATTCTGTCATTGTGATATTTATGGATGGAGTTATGGTGAAAATAAATGATTCCCCTTTTTGCTGGGGACCCCCTCAAGGATCCCTGGGGGTCCCCCGGACCCCACTTTGAGAACCACTGCTCTAAGTGACTTTCTTTCCTTCCCTTCCTTATTTAGGCCTAGTTTTTTTTCCCAGTAAGATGCCACACACTGCAGATGCAGTTCTGTAATAATTACAGGCATGTTTCAAATAAATTCTGTCGGAGTTTGCAAGCAAAGGACGTGTCTAAGAGTTTGGTTATGTGGGTGGGTTTGAGGGCGGGTGGGCGGGGCTTGAAAGTATTTCTGTGAACAAAAGGAGGGCCCTGCAGAAAAAGTTTGGGAACCACTGTATTATCATAAGAACAAGATGCTTGCAGGGTCTGACATTTGCGCAATATTAGTAGAAGTTGGATAACTTCCTCAATGTTTTGCTGACACGTATCTGCTTCTGCTGACCAAGTCTCATGCCAATTCCCGTGTCTTATATAATGGATGGGACGCTCCTCTTAACAGCCACAGGATTGCTTCTCACAGAGGATAGAAAACGCCTGTTTTAATTAGCACCACTTGGCTCTGTCTCCTGGTTGTCCAAACAAGATGACAAGGCAATCCCTTGGTAACATCAAGGACATGTGAAGACGGACAGTGGCAGGAACACATTACATTGGTCCTGTGACTCAGTGAGACACATGACAACTTTGTATTGTTGACACAAAGATTGATTTGGAGATTGTACACACAAAGGCATACACTATGTTGTGAATTAATATATTTCACCTCCCAACAACTGGCCAGGAAGAGCACGTGAAATTTAAATTTGGAATCTAGTTAGAGCCAGACTGACGTATCTGTCGACAGACATATCAGTATCTATCGGTATCTATCGGTATCTATCGGTATCTATTGGTATCGGTGTATATGTTGTCCAATATGACAGGGTCAAAAGTGTTTCCAAACATCTCCATTACATAGCCAAAGTTATGCGTTTTAAAACAGAAACACAGTAGTGTGGATGTAGTCTTATACCAGGGGGGTCCAAACTTTTTTGAATGAGGGCCAGATTAGAGAATGTGAAAATCCCTGGGGGCCACCTGCTTCTCACATCACATGGGTAATTAAAAAAAAAAAATCACATGCAATCCAATTGTACTCTAAGGATTGAGTATCATACTAAGATATGTACGTGCACCCAAACAAGAAACACACTAGTTCCATCTGCGTAGTTCCTACTTGGTGCATGTCTACAAACTGATAGTGCTGCTATCATGAGGTGAATGGAAAAAATGAACTTGCTTGATTAATTAATATTGTGTGGCAGGCCACAAGTAGTATATTTCAGGACTTTGGATATGTCTGCCTTATACCAATGGTTCTTAAGATTTTTAAACAGGCCTTTTTATTTGTTTACAAGCCTTTATATTTGTTTACAGGCCTTTATATTTGTTTACAGGCCTTTGTATTTGTTTACAGGCCTTTATATTTTCTCAAGACAAGGACAGCAAGCTGGATTGCAGCCAGTGACAATGGTCAATCACAGAGGGAAGGAAAGCAACCCTTGAGGCACGGAGCTCCATAAAAAAGGGTCAAGTTAGTGGTTGACCAACGGCTGCTTTCCCTAACAATGCATTGTGGGCTATCCAAGGTGCATTGTTATTCCTTGGAGAGTTAGTCAAGTGTAAATAACTATGAATAGGAAAAGGCTAATGGGTCAGCAGACACTGGGGGGGGGGGGGGGTATCTCCAACATTAATGGCAAAGCCCAAACTTCCCACACAAGCACCCTGTGAATTCATGCAAAATGAGGAAACTACGGTCAATTTAGTAGAAACAAAAACCATTAACCGAGCAGCCATGCTGCAAGCATGACAGGCTTCTGTTTCGTTGTTGTCGCTGCAGCGCCGCAGTCCTAATCATTTAACACTCTGACAATGAATTTCGTGTAAGGGGTGGACTGAGCTGCCATCAGGGGCCTGCAGCGGCGTACGGATTTTTGAGGTGTGGTGCAGCGAATAGAGCCGGTGACAGGCAGAAATAGACTGATGATGGTCTTACCTCTGTGGCCGCGTGCGTTCTTCACCACCACAGGGTAGCCCAGCGGCTCTGCCTCGTCAATCATCTTACGGAAGTTGTCATGCCCTCCTGGGAAATGCCCATGCACACACACACACGCAGAAACATGCACCCACACAGAGGTGTAAAATATATTAGCATGGTTCGCACATTACAGCCGACTGCACAGGGTGGGGGGGAGGGACTGTAGCCTGTCGCTATGGCAACAGAAGTGACTCAAAAACAGCAAGGCTGTAGGAGTGTTGTCCTGAGCTTATACTTATTTTTCCTGCTGCTTGATTCATGAGGTTGGAACAGAACGGGCACTGAGGGATGCGTTAATGTGAAGCAGCTGACTGAATCTGACGTTGACACTTGTAGCAACCGATGTGCTTCAGCTGTCTCTGCTTTTGGCTTGAGAAGTGATTGAAATATGTGTAAAAGAAATTGAAAAATAACTCTCTCTCTCCGTCGTTGTTTGCCTGTCTGGTCTTATCTGGCATTCGGTCAAGGGAACAGATGTGAGCTGCTCTGTCACATGGCTTTTTCCAGATGCACCGATCCACATGTGTTTTCAGCGAGAGGGAGAGAGAGCAGAGAGGAGAGAGAGAGCGGACAGCAAATGTGTGACCATGTCATAAGCTGCTGAGGTGGAGAGCAGGAGAGGGAAGGCAATGGCATCTTTTATTTTGAAAAATCATGAGGGTGCATGGGGTGGGGCGTCGGGGGGCGGGTGTGTTACATAAGCTCTCCAGCCGCTCTGCATGCATCGCCCGGCCTACTGTGCAGAGAGCCGAATGGAATGTAGGCCAAACACCCCCTCCTCTTTCTTTCTTTCTCTGTCTGTATCCTTCTCTGTCTGCTCTCACAAACACCACAGCAGCACTGTGGATTTTTTTTTTTTTTTTTGGAAAACAGAAAGAAATGCGTGGTGTTGTCTTACAAAATCAACAAACTACAACAAATAAAAAAAACAGCAGTCTGGCTTGTGTTGTGAGGGCTGCATTCCCACATATCTTGCCTTTATCAACAGTGGGTTGAAACCAATGGTTAAAAAAATACATGCAGTTTAGTGGACAGCTGTGAGGATTTGATCAGGTATGTAAATGGGATTTTCTCTCCGTTGTTGAGTAATTGCAGTGGAGTAGTGATTGTCTGACTGATCTGTTAGACAGACACATGTGGTCTAAAATCTGTGATGCAACTAATGTGATTGGAATGTAAAAAAAACAACTAACTTGACACAGCAGTGCTGGTGTTTATGCTTAATAGGCTATTCATTTCACTGTAGATGATGCATTATATCCCCTTATAAATACATACTTACAGACAATATTTACATCTATTTTGTTTCCCATAATCTATAGCGCGCGTTTACTCGATTTCACTTAATTTGACAAAAATATAAAAAGTCACCGACATAAGCAGTAAGAGCTGCTAATTTTTTAGTAAACATAAAGCATGATGGAAACAATTCATAAAGAAACAATAAGGATAGTAAAATGCCATATCAGGCTAGTAAATCTAGCAATTGCTACATTTGTGCTATATGTGTTTAATTCTAGGTAAGATAATTAAACACAGTTTAATTTGTGATGGAAGTTGCTAAGATGTGAGTCCTCTCGCTTCCTTCTTATCTCTGTTGAGAGTTGACAATTAACTTTAGTCTGTTGTTATTTGATGACCACTAATAAATACAATCATTTGTATAGGAGCAAGTAAAAATGTACTTTGGCCAGGCAAGTGAAAAATAGGGTTGCAGCGGTATACCATGGTGTGAAAATTCCTGGTTATTATACCATGTACATTTGCTTATCTACGGTATTGAAAAATATATTTTATTTCTTTTCAAAAATAAATGTTTTCCTCATACTTTCATAAAAAAATGGTTCAATTCAATTGGTTCAATTATAATAACGTGTTAAAAAAAACCTTCTGTTTTCATTCCTTTAAGGGTAATTGTAACTGCTAATAATAATAACAATAATAGTTTGAAACCGGGATATTTTCTGAGACGGTTATCATACCGTGAAAATCTCGTACTGTTGCAACTCTAATGAAAAAAAAAACATTAACATTGAACCCTGGTCTGTGGGATTTCTTATAAGAAATTGTCTAGCAGGTGCTGTGATGAAGACCTCTATTAGAGCCAAGGTGTTGGTGTTTATTTGTGCATAACACTTCTTTTATGTTCTCTGCTGAGGAAATTATAGTCTGCATTCTGCAGTCTGCACTGAACCCCAAGAGCCCTACATAAAGTAACTACAATGCAGCATGTACTTGTTTTCCCGACACTAGGAAGTATTAATAAAGCCATCACACATTCATCGCCTCACTTGCTGATTATAGTCACGAAAAAGCAGCACACGGCTTCAGATATCTTAGTTACAACAACACAGTGCTACCACAACACACCAACACTGTGAAAAAGATAAACGTCACGTATTGATTTACCGTAGGAGAAGGTGTCGGGAAGAGGCACCCCGTGGCCGGCCAGCTCCTGAAACGTCCAGAACTTGTTGACACAGTTGAGGATGGCCTGGGGTCGGTTGATCAGCCGGCAGCCCATCTTCTCCAGGTGGCGCAGCACAGTGATGTCACTATCTGACTGCACCCAGGGCGTGGGCACCCGTACCACCACCACCTGTGGATACGATGTCACCAATTCCTGCTCCACTCGCAGGCCTGGAGGATGGAAACAAGATGACCGTCATTACACAAAAATCCAAATTTGTTAGCAATGAATTTGTTTGTCAGCCTGTAGGTATACACGTTAGAAAACAATTTGGAACTGAACCTCATATAGTAAGTTCTTCAGAGCACTTAATACAATTCTGAGCCACTCTAACCCTTTTTGACAAAATTAGCTCTGGTATCAACGGAGGGCGTTGCACAATGCACGATGTTAGTAAACAGTAGCAGCATGGCGGAGGATTGCATTGATTACCTGCAAGCTTTTATTCGGTTATTACATTTTGTTTTTATCCAAGAAAAGAGCACGGACCAACTATTAATGATAAGACTATTACATGTAAGACTCCATCCTCTTTTTCCAACCTGGAGATTATGACACGCCCACTTTGGTTTGCATTTTAGGTCAAGGAAAACCTGTTTTTTTTTTTGGTTCCAGCTGGGAACAAGCTTTTCGGGTTCCAAACTAATTTATTTTTGGTCGAAATGCTCCGAACAGTTCAAAATTAGGTGCACAAATCGAAAAGGAACCAGTTCCATGTTGGTGGAAAATGTGTTTCTGGCCAGAGAACCAGAGCCGTCAGCCAACACTTGGCTTGTCAATTCAATTCAACTCAATACAACATTATTAATCCTGAAGATAATTAGATTTTGAGGAAGTAAAAACAGACAGACAGACACTTACAAGAAAAGGAGCTGTTTGTCTTCTCTACTTGCCACGTTAGAAAGCAACGCTTGTGTTTATAGCGACCATTACATCCTTAAAGTCACATTCAAAGGAACTGGAAACATTGTGAAAGTGGTTGGTGAGATTTGGAATCTCCTGGTGGAAAAGTTAACTCCGCTTATGGAGACTATTTGTGGACATTGCTCCAGTCGTCACCACACAGCGCAGCCTCTGACTGAGAGTTGGCCGGGTTACAGGACCAGGCAGAGGCAGCCAGCTCCAAGGCTGGTGGTGTTAAGTCATGAATTTGGAACCTGGCCTTGCCAGCTGATACGATTATTTACATGCTGCCCATATCCATATACAGTACGGCCCTCCCTGCAGCGCT
The DNA here is from genome assembly GCA_028570985.1 of Heterobranchus longifilis. NCBI lineage: Eukaryota > Metazoa > Chordata > Actinopteri > Siluriformes > Clariidae > Heterobranchus > Heterobranchus longifilis. The sequence goes on from JAOVVB010260815.1 coordinate 16,055, forward strand.
GCCAGCTCCTCTGCCTTTTGGGCCAATACTGTCTTCTCCTATGACTGAGAAAGAGATATCCTGATGTGCTTACACTATATACACTATTTTGTCTCAATGTAGGGCAGTGGGGTAGGGAGAGATGTCTGAAATCCCAAGGGTCTGGCATTTAATCACACATGAACACACACCAGGGAGAAAATCATGGTTAGAAACACTATATTATATGGAAATAATTTATTACCCTGTCACAATGCAAAATCCAGGGCTCGACATTAAGGCTTGTCCGGGACAAGTGGGGTTTTTTTTGTAGGGCAAGTGGAAGAGAAATTTACTTACCCCACCGGACAAGTTAAAAGTCACAAACAGAAAAATACTGTGTCTGAGCTGTGTGTTACGGTATGAGATTGCAGGTGCTTGGAGCGGCCAAAAAGAATGAAGAAAGAACCATATTTCACCAATAATTTCTTACATTTAAACTAAAGTTTAAAAAAAAAGACATTATATTGCACATTATATGAAATCAAATTAGAATAAAATTTGAAGGTTAGTGACTATTATCTGAAATTCACTGTGTTTTGTTTTATTGAAAGTCAAACTGGCATTGCTTTTCAATGTCTCAGCCTGACACCACTTGTATTATGCAAATGTGAGTAAGTAAATATACAACAGGCTAACTGAACACATTTGAATAGGTTACTGATCAGCCATTTCAATTCAGCACAGTATGTATAAGCCCTGGGAAACAGGGGAGACAAAGAGAAGCTTGTATAGTATGATGTTGGGAATAAAGTTGGAGTGACATACACTAACTTTTCTACAAGGCAAAAAAAATCTGGCAAATTTCAACATTCACTAGCCGTCTCTGGTCTCTCTATCGACAGCTACGTGGATCTGCAGAACAGAGTAAGATTTTAACAGAATATTGGCTTGATATTTGCCAAACACAGATGGCAAATTCACCAGCCATAGCCAGAGATCTGGCAGCGTTTCACTGGTGACTGGTGTTACTTTGTCACCCTGGACGAGAAGAGGAAACCGAGACAGACTGTGAGATTTTTTAGCACGCGATGCGACCCGACAGCTCATCAGGAAGAACAGATTGGGTGACAGCAAAAACCTGTGTGCTCGTGTGGGTATGCACATACTGTATATACGTTTGTACGTTTGGAGGCACATGTGTCACTGGCACAGCACTTCACCTCTACCGTGACCTGAATTTCAGCCATCTTAGAATCTGCAGGCTCACAATAGTGACAGCGCCGCTGGCAGAGATCACCAGAGGTCACCAGAAGCTTGATGGTTGCTGCATACGTAATAAGAACAGACAGCCAGACAGATGCACTGTGCATCAAGGCAGCCTACATAGTGTGTATTTAGTACACTATGGGTGGGGCCAACACTTGTTTTTAAGGGTCATTCTGTGCAGAGACAGGTAGAGGAGGGAACAGCAGCAGCAGCAGGAAGAAAAGGTCAGGGATGTCTTGTAGCCTTAACAGAGGGATGGAGGGAGGGAGGGGCAAATAGAGGCGCATGAAAAAAGGAGCATGAAGCCATGAAAAGACTGCCACCCCTCCCTTTTTCTCCACCTCCTCACAGTCTCAGTATAGAAGCAGGAGGATTTACTGTCTCTCCGGCCACACTGCTCTGATTGTGCAGCCACTGAGAGCACTGAGAGTGGTATTACAGTGGGAAGTGTCAGGGGACGTGGTCTCATGCTTTTTGACAGACAGTATTCACTGTTCATGGTGCTCGTCTCCATCTCCAGGGGAACCAAACAGAGACCAATGAGGGCAGCCGGATGAATCAGCCCTATTCATTTGTGCAAGTGTTCGTGTGCGCCGCACTGTACGTCATGTGACCATTGCAAAAACATTCAGAAACCCCCCTGATCATTTCAGTTTGTAACAAAATAGGCAACATGGGTTTTTTTAAAATGTGTGTGACACTGTCTATATTTAGAGTGGGTGTGACCTGTTTATACCTCTACGACAGACCGGCGTAATGTTTTTATGGTTCAATGGACTGTATATGTGCGTCCCATTTTCAATCTGCCTGACAAAGCTAACAAGCATTACAAGCATTCTGTGCATACCGCTGCAACGTCACAAAGCAGGCGATGCCGACAAACGCTGTGCCAGTGCTTGGCTGCTGGGTTCTGCCAGCCCTGAATGCAGTCTGGGTCTGGGTATCCTGTCTATAAATTAGCCCGATGGGGCAGCAGGTTCACCCACAGTTTCTCCTGGTTCGCTTTGGGCTAACAATGCCTTCAATGGTCTATTTGCATATCTGTCACCAGTAACACACATCAGACAAAAACATATACTGTAGGCCTACTGTGAGGCCAAGCAAAAAGATCTTTTGTTCATCAAGCACAGAGCGGCCATGTAAACCTGCATATCCTCTGTGAGTTAGCCTGTGTGCCGTGTAGCTGATTTGGCATTTACAGAACTAACTGAGGCAGACAAGACATATCATGAGACAACAAAAATATGCCTGAATAGCATGTAAACAGAGTTCAACAAACACATTAAACTGCCACTAAAGAATTTTCACATTAGATAGGTCAAACCCATACCACATTAACTGTAATTTAATTTTTCTTTATCGTTTATGTGTGTGGTTTAGGGCTGGGAAGTATTTCAATATTGGTCATATTAAGATGATTTAATATGATGATACCCAATTATGTCATCTAAACTGATAAAGCTCTGAAAAGTATGCAACATGTTTCATGAGGATTCTTTTTTAAAGATAACAGTTTTCTTTGACATCGCACTTCACGGCAACATGCAGTTGAATGTGGTGAACATCAGTTTGTTTATTTAAGCTGTGGCACGTGCAGTACTACAGTGAAGAATCAGTACTTAATTACTCTTATGTACATAGTAATATATTCATATGTATAGGGCTGCCCCCTCATAGTCGACTAATCGGTTGTTTTGGTTTTAGTTGACTACGATTTATTTAGTCGATTAGTCATTTTTTATGCTTTTTTCATACTGAATGACTTATTTCCCTAGAAACGTATGAGCACATCTCAAGATTTAAAGTGATGCTTTTGCATGATTCTTTTTTATAGCTGTCGATTAAATCAACTAATCGATTAGTCGACAAAATTGCATG
>JAOVVB010260831.1:0-19156 GCA_028570985.1 Heterobranchus longifilis
TATGATCTGTAAATCATATAATTTATAATAGATTATCTGTGTGTTTTCTTACAAGATTCACTCTCGGCTCACAGAGAAAATATAACAGATACCAGATCGCGAGCCGAGCACAGAGCTCCATACTGCTATGGTCTGGACAGATCAGTTGGCTCAGTGCGTATAACTGTAGTCCGCTGACTTCTTAACATCATATTTATATATTTATATAGAGTCTATGGTTAACATGGGAGCTGAAGGGAAGCGGGCAGCGCCGAGGGGCACGTCTACCTCGCGTCTGAACTCGGCGGCTGCCAAAACGGGCCGCGCAGCAAAAGCTTGACTGGAGAGGCACGCTCATCCGTGGTGTGTTTGTGGTTATCCGGTGTATCCGGTATTAACCGGTGGGAAAAATGTTCTCACGGTAGCATCCCTAGAAAGAAAATAATGATAGAATTATGTCAAGAAAATAGAGCCAGTGTTATTTAACAAAAGGGAGAGCAACAAATTGGATGATATGATGAAACGGACTGAAAGAAAAAAAAGATCACGCTCTTTGGAAACCTCTGTGGCCTCGAGCGATTCTATTTGTGTGCCTTACATACATATGCTTCAGTTGTATGTGCAGATATGTTATCTGTTTCTATGCAGGTCCGTAAAGAGTTAAACACCTTTTTGCACCCACAGTGTTGGCACAACAGACCCGGCGATCACTGGCTGCACACAGATGCTTTTTGTATGAATATCAGTGCCAATGAACATATTTTTCATGACTTTGTTTTAGTTTGTGCCTGCACGTCAACTCCTCTGCTTCAGCCTTCGTCCTGTCTAAGCAAATGTGACACCTCCTTTAATGTGAGTCCAAAAGACCTGGCACCTGGATCTTGAAGAGAGGAAGGGAACGTGGAATCAGAATAGCCCCTAAAAGATAATACGTGCACAAGCTCTGCTGCACTGCAAGATATTCTACAACTCTGTGTTGTAGCCTTTTTTCCCCAACAACAGCTGCAAAGAGAATCAGAGGCTCTAAATGTCACTGACGTCCGTAGTATTACCAGTCGTAAATATGTTTGCTTTCTTCCTGAAGTCAGTCTTTCATGCTTGGCAAACACTACATGGATGAAGCCTGATTTAACCCCTGATTTATTTTAGAATTGGGCTGCCCTTAATTGCTATCTTTGGTGTGTCTCCTGTTGAAGGCAGATTTGCCAAATAGGAGGATGACCTTGTTGCATTTGCTGCCCTCATAGCCAAACGTCGTATTTTATTTCACTGAAACAGTCCGAACCCCCCAGGCACAACTTCTCAGTTAAAAGATTTAACGTCTTTTCTCCACTTAGAAAAGATCAAGCATACAGTCAGAGGATCTGTTACAATATTTCACAGAACTTGGGACCCCTTTCTCTTTTATATTAATCCAATCAATACCTTTCTCTAACCCCCTGTTTTATTCATTTATTTATTCATTCATTCATTCATTTATTTATTTATTTATTTATTTATTTATTTATATTTTAATTTGTCATTCAAGAAAGTCTATTTTGTTACCCCGAGGACATGTGAGAGGGTTGTTCTGGGATGTTGGGTGCGTTCTGCATCTGCGTCTGTTTTTATGTTTGTTTTTGGGTTGTAACAATTAAAATTGTTAAACATATCAGAAAACCCTCAAATTTCATATTTGCGATTACTATCTGTACTGCCTGTAACATGCTTTGAAGTTTGTTTAATAAACTTTTTTTTTTTTTTAAAGGGGCGGGGAATCGGGGATTGGACTTAATTTCCCCCCAAAAATAGCTGTCACGATGCCTGATTGATTTATGGATGGATTTCTGTCATTTGAGAAATTATGGTCAGCTTGCAGCTGCAACTGACTTAAGCAGTTCCAAGGTCAGCTTTCCTACATGACTGTTGTTAAAAGAGTCATTACAAGAAGCTGTAGTGAGATTATTTTGATATTATTATGTTGTGGTTAACTGTGGGATAGAAATAAACCTGAGAGTTGTAAAACAGATCATATTATTGTCCTGGAGGCCCATATTCTCCCCTTTTTATTCTGGCTTTTTGTTTAAAGTAATTCTGCATTTCCACTTTTGTTTGTCGGCAGCTCTATTGTTCGAAGAAAACTTTATTTGTATAAGCACCAGGGTTATGACCGATCGATCGATCTGTACACACACACACAGGCGCCAACGGGACATGGATGTAAATAACGCAATAAGACATACAACCACACACATACTGAAATTGAGAACCCAGATCACGTCCCTTATGCATGTTTCATTTATTCTCTTTCATTACCTCCTCTGGGTTTGTGGGAAAACATGAGATGTAGATCAATGCTTCTTAATCCCAGTTCTGAGGACTCTGAGTGGTTTTAAATCTCACAAGGTGCGGCCATTCTGCATTATAGCCTGGGTATCCAAGGCAAAGTCATACAGATGAGATGTTCACTATTCAAATTATCCATGGGTTTTCAATCTTGTTACAGAAACCGTAGTTGTCAAATCTAATGGATGGTAATCTTTACAGTATGACAAATTACTGAAGTGCTTCTGCTGTAAAAACTGCATATATATGCAATACATCCATACAATGTATCAACCTACAATACCTAATCTATAGTCAGGATAACAATTGGGTTTCTCCCAACAGCATTTCTCTCTTTTTATATCAGTAGCAGAACAACAGTGTTTGGATGTCCGCCTTGTAATGGCTGTATGCACTGAAGTCCATTTAAACCAAGTTCTTCCCTTCATGATTCACTCGATGCTCCCCTGCTGCGCCGGTGCTCCTTACTCCCAGACTCTTTTTCTCAGACAAAATTGTGTGGGCTCAAGAATGTGTCGAGTTGTTAATGGCTTCAATAAAGCACTTTTCAATTTAATACCACAAAATGAGATGCATTTTGATCACTCTTAAGTGAGTCTCATGACGAGACATACCCTGGAGAACTGGAGGAATTAGCGAATGTATTTCAGAATTGATGTCACGTGGTTTGAATTTAATGGATGGGATTTTTTTATCACTATCCATCAGTCTTTTCAGACTCCATATTAAGATCCTGACCAATGAAAAAGAAATCAATTGAACATATTTATTCAGTCACTCCAAGGTCAGTTTGTTTATTTAACTTATTGACTTGTTAGTTTATGTCTCAATTCACTTCATCTAAATCTTATTTTTTTTAATTTCTTTAATGTATAAATACACAACAGCACGTACATAACAAAACAAGACTAGAAGGAGGCAAGGCGAAACAAAACACACACACACACACACGTGCATACGCACACCCACACACACAGAGGGGTGGGGGTGTATCGAGCCGTGTGGAGACCCCGTTCAGGGTCAGGAGCCAGCATCGCCATGCTGAAAATACCCCAGGGCAGATTGAGAGTGCATAGCAATCAATCGACAGTTTATCTTAAATAAAATTATTCCCATGTTGTTTCAGTGTTATTCAACATATTACTTCTAAATCTTAAGATTTTCTTTTACAATAGTTATTCTCTAACATAACAATTTCACACAGCTGTCAGTATGTTTTATGAATGACTTTACAAACACTCTTTAAATGAACCCTTTTGAATATTTTACACACTGTCAGCCAACCTTCAACCAAATATTGGATGAAATGTGTTCAGTTTCACATAAAATAGGCTGAAAAAGAATAGTAAAGCCCCAGATTATAAAAAAAAGCTTTGAATTGTGTATGCTGAAAGTATCTGCTTTCTCCGCTGCTTTCTTGCAGACGAGTGTGTGTGACAAATGCTCATTAAATCCCTGCTTTGTTCGTGTTGCTGTTGTTAAAAAAAAAGAGCCAAGGACAGTCACCTTGACAGTACAATCAGCATGCCAGTGCTGCTGGAAAAAGTCTGGTTCCGTCTTAATTTAGGTGAATATCACTGCAGGTTGGTGCATGTGTGGAAAGGACGCCCTGTGCTGTGTACTGTCCTGTGTTTGTCTCTGTAAATCCTGCAGTAAAGGTACAATCTGAAATATGGCTGGGCGATAACGGCCAAACTCTTCTATCTCATTTCATATTTCAATAACGACATATATCACGATATAGAATGTTTTCTGGTAATTTAATAAATCAAAAAAGTCTATATAAAATAGCCACAAAAGCTTATTTTTGTATCAGTGGTTATAATAACTGAGGTTAGCTGCACAGAGTAGTTTTTGGACTGATTTTAAACCTGCTTTGTTTATAATCGGTGTCATTGCGATGTACAAGTAATGAACATGTAACGTCAAACATGCATAACGATTGAAAATGCGGCACGTTTAATTATCCGTGTTATCTGGGGCTGTGCACGGCTTCTCCACAGACTGTATTATTTATCTGTTAACAAGTTTGTCGTACTACGGCCACAAAACATTGTGTTAATGCATTTCTGTGTATGATCGTCTAACGTTACGTTAAGTTGAAGAAGAAAAAAGCACATTCTGTGGGTTAATGACAGCAGATAACCTGCACTCATACATGCCTGTACTGGGGACAGGCAAACTTTGCAGATGATGGTTTTCTGGTCCGTGTCTGACTTTTTGTAGCCAAAAAATAATAAATGTATTTGTATAGCACGTTTCAAAACAGATGTTACAAAGTGCTTCACAAGACAACATAAACAGATAAATGAAGCAAAGGTAAAAAACAACATGGTAATTATTAAAAACAGAACATCACAGCATATGTCAATAATAGTAAAAAAAAAAAAAGTAATAGGTACGAGCCCTCCTTGATTTGGTTGTGCTGAGTCCGTGTCCACATGTTGTGTCCTCTCGTTAGCAAAGCTGCAGCTCCGGCTGCTTCGCTGCCTCGCTCCCCTGCAAGGATCACAACGTAAAGCGTCGTCCAAATAGCATGAATACTGCCGTGATGCAGTTCGGCCGCTGGATTTTCGACATCACGATCGAAACGATATTGAAAATATATAGACGATAGACTTTTTTTATTTCGTTTGATGGATATATATCATCAAATCGCCCGGCACTAATCTGAAATGATCAGTTCCTCCGGGTCCACATTGGAAAATAAATGCTTTACTGTGTAAACTCATCTCTTTACATCAGAGATCCAAATAAACCACCCCTAAACCCGAGAAAAGAAAGCTCTATATTCTTTGATGCCCTGCTACTGAACCCTTCATTTATTTCTGCAACTTTATTTGTACTCTTCACTCTCTTTAAAATGCCTCCCGCAAGAAAACGTTTCATCTCCAGTTGCTGTTCAGTTGCTTAAACATTAAAATAAAGCCTGTGAAGATGGAACTGCACACAAAGAAGCAATCTTCTGCCATTGCTGTTTATTTTAATGGAATTTCACCCAGACTTTTTTTTTTTTATGCAGAGTAATGTGTGAAACTTACCAGGCATTGCGAACAGATCAATTGCTGTTTACATGCCAGAATTGTGCTGGGTAGATAAAATGCAGCTCTTGGACAGAATCCAAGGAGGTTACCGAACACAAATTTGTCGTTACTGCATTCTGGTGTCTACAAATGCTCATTAATACATGAATTCAGAGCCATATGGTGTAATTTACTGGGTATCAGGCTGGGTGTGTTCATGGTCCTTCTATTCAAAGCAGAAGCGAACAGAACAAACCACAGAAATTAGGTTCAGGAAAAATCAAGCTGTTTTGTTGCTTTTTGACTCAATCAAAAGTGCAACTTTACTATATGTACTACTGTATACAGTATGTGACTTTTAAGCAGTGGTAGTACTCAGAAGTAACACCACACTGTGAAAATACTCTAGTCCTGCATTCAAAACATGACTTATATAAAAGTAGGCTATGTAAGTATTATCACCAAAATGTACTTAAAATGTAGTCGTAGTAGATTTTTATTTCAGAGTGTCATTCACCAAAGGGTGCCCAGCCCACAAGACACTACAAACGGCAAACAAACAGGATCAATAACGCATACAGTACACCTCCATGTGTGTAAACATACAATATCAACACAATTTGACACATCTGATGCACAGAATGTGCCTCCAGCACCTCAAACAAAAAGTGCCCCCTGCATCCAACACAAACTGAGCCAAATAAAACATGTTTTGAACAGGTACTGAAGTCTGCATTCATCAGACATTGAAAACTAATCAGGACATTCTGCAGATATGTTGTACTGTGTAGACTGTTCCCTGTCACTGTATTATATATGATGTTTTGGATTAATATTACTGTTGCATTAATGTGTGATTTTGCTGCTAGATGTTTAAGGTTGTGCTAATTTTAACTCCTTTATACACTTTTGGGTAGTTTAATCTACAGCAATGCAACATATTATATAAGATACAGATAACTTTATTGTCCATTAGAATAGCATAAAATGGAAATTTGTCTTTGGCACTGGCATATAACATAACACAACACAACACAACAATTATGCATCTTAAAAATCTTCTTAAAATGGCAGAGTCCACTGGCATGGAAGTCCATCAGACCATCACAGCAGTGCTGTCCTGTGAGAACCACGTATCTCTAAAAAGTCAACTTTTCATGAGCTCAGAAAAAAGGCTTTGTGACGATGCATTTTCCAGCTGATCCAAGTGGGTTTTTAATAAACACTTTATTCAGCTAAAGAAGTAGGATCATTTTCTCAACACATAAAGGAACATGTCACCCTTCAGTTTATCACAAACATTCTTCAACATCAACACATCTGGAGATACATGGTTTTCACTGGACAGGAAGGGGATGAAAACTGTAATCGGTAAAGTAACTAAAGCTTTTAGATAAATGTAATGCAGTAAAAAGTACAATATCTACCTCTGAGGTGTAGTAGAGTAGAAGTAGAAAGCATAAAATGGAAATACTCAAGTACAAGTACCTTGAAGTTATACATTCCACCACTACTTTTAAGAGTTGACATGGATGTCTTTGTACAGTAGTATTTATCAAGGAAAGATGCATCAGTTGAGCTGTGATGGGATCGAGTGTTATCTTGTTTAGGGGGAATTTCTATTCGTAACCAGGAAGCGTTGGTTTCCTATAAAGGACTTGTGGGATGCAAAGTCTTTCCTGTCCTTGGAAGCCAGCGGGGCTGAGTGACAAGCTGCTTTTTGTTGTTGGAAATGAATGCCTTAATAAAACTGTTTACCTTAACAAAAGTATGTCTAAGAACATAAGGAACGTAAACACTTCACTGTCAACTCTTTATTAAAAGAATAGGTTTGCTAATTACTGCAAACAGAAATGCAGCTTTGTTATTTTTAAATAAAATTGGCCACATTATAGACTAAAGCCATGAAGTGAAGCAGAAGATCAACCAGCACTATACTTACAGTATATACTTACATATGTCTCAATTCCCTGGTTGTCAGGTCTTAATGGAAAGATTAGTTTTCTCCACTTTAAATTAAAGTGCAGTATTTGAAATACAATGAAGGGAATATGGCTGGACTTATCAAAAGGAAATGTGACACTGTCATTAAAAACACACACATTAGAGGCTAAGGCCATCAACATAAAGTGCTAACCAAACATACACTGTAGGCTACACAGTTTTCAAAATACTGCTCTGTTCATTCTATTTTCATGTTCTTACGCAAGAAAAGAAAGTTTCGGTGAGAGAGCGAGAGGGGAAATTATAGCACAATTCAAGTAATATTACAGTACATCCTCTGCGACTGCTTAGGGCTGCATACATTTCACTATAACTCCCCTCAATGCTTTAGTTATGGATTTTGCCCTGTCTGAATCTGTATGAGAGGCTGTTTTAAATGCTACGGGGAGAAAGAGACAGAGTCTGTCTCCTCTTTGCGCTCATGCTGGCGTTATTTTTTGGAGATGGGTCATCATATTGGAAGTATTGCTGCTTGCATAATAAGCCACATGTGTTTCACAGTACTTACGCAGTCACCGTTTTATCCACCACTTTGTCTGTCATTGTCACAGGTAACAGTTAATCCGTAATGCTCCCATAGGCCTACAGCAGACTGTCTGAGTCTCACTGACAGCTGCTGCTGCACCACTCATCCTCTCAATTTTTTTTCTGCACAAGCCTTATTTTCTAAAATCTGTGTGAGGCTAAAATGATCCGAGTGGTTATTATTTATGTGTTTTATTTATTTCCTCAAACTTTTATTGTGTTTGGAGGAGAGGCCTCAGAGAAGTGAGGACAGTAGATTTAACTCCCTTGTGGTGGTGCAGCTCTTTGGCACATGACATCTAACCTGACAGGAGATATTTATAAATCCTCTGCCTTAGCAGTTCTTCTCTTTCTTCTCCTATATTTATTTACCGTGTTCCTCTCTCATTTATTGTCACATTCTCCATTTGTGTCTCAGTGTCGTGTGATTTGTGTCACTTGCGTGTGTTATCGTAAAGGACTATCTCCCCGTCTCATCTTGATTTTCGTCCTCTCCTCCCTCCCTCATCCCTCTCTCCCTCTCTGTAGCCTGTAATGATCTGGTGGCCTCAGGCAGAGACAGGAAGCCAAACGCTTTGGTCCAGGTGGCTGTCATAGATCCCCACAAGCAGCACCTCGTCTCTCATGCCTGCACAGAGATAGTGGAGGTAAGGCCACACGCACACGCACACGCACATGCACATGCACATGCACATGCACATGCACATGCACATGCACATGCACACGCACGCACCATGCTCTCTGTGCCTCTCTCTGACCTTTGGTGTTTGTTGTTTTGCTGTGTCTCTGGGTCACTGGGTCTTGGTTGGTGTTCTCTCCATCTCTGTCTGCCTTCCTTTCTCTCAACCTTTTTTTCCGCATCTGACTCATCGAACTGGAACAGACAATGAGCTGTAACTTTCTATTTCCTGTGACAGTTAAGTCCAGACATCTGAGAGAGTTGGTGTGTGGCCCTCAGTCACTATCATCTCTCAGTCTGTTCAGTATGTGTGGGTTTAATTGTGTGGGAGTTCCATACAGTGAGAGTATTTTTGTGGTCTTTAACCTCTTTAAATGCTTCTCTTATTGCCTCCAGTGTGACAGTGCTGTTGCCAAGGCAACAGTCACACAACTGTTTTTTTGGGCGGGCAACAGCTGCCCCCTGTCCCACTATGGAACACCCACTTACACACACGCATATGCACACACGCACACACATTTTTTTCTCTCCTCATATGAGGGCAAAGTTTCCTGACTCATATTATTTTCCTCCTAATCCAGTAAAGCTAAATGAGCATAACCGTCTCTTTCAAAGACTGCATTTCAACTGCTTTTCCCCTCAGTCCTGTCAAGGGAACAGCAGTGTGTGTGTGAGTGTGTGTGTGTTTTAGCGTGTATGTGTGTGTTTGAGCATGTGTGTGTAGAAACACAGGATGTGGTAGGATACTGTATGCTGGCTCAGCCAGCTCTGCAGACACTCTGAGTGCCGCTGGAGTTTTGATTTCATGGCTGTAATGTTCAGGATTTGGAGTGGGATCTGAGGATATGGACTGCTTTCGGCTTCACAAAAAACGGGTATGTGGGCATTCTGTGTAATTTTACAAGTCTGTTTTAAAAGAGAGCTTTGCAGCCTCATAAGAGGTGTTTAAGATAGTCTGAGTAGTTTTCTCTGCCATATATTCATTTTATTAGTCCGGATAGAGTAATGAAAGTAAGGGAAGATACCTGCTACAGCGTATACCAGTATATTTAGCACTTCACACAGAAACCAGATCAATCCGATCAGTGATATTAGTCTTATTTTGACACAGACGCAGCATAACATTGAATAAATTCAATGTGACTTTGAAAGTGCAAGTGTAGTTTTCGTTTAGAGGAGCAGAGGTCACGTGTCAGGACGGTGGTGACCAGTAGGGTTTCCCACACAAACACTGCCTTCCAACATGCACATCAGCAGATGTTCATTAACCTGTGTGGCCGAAGGTGTGTAGGTGTGTGTGTGTGTGTGTGTGTGTGTGTGAGTGTGTATGTACTGGGGCGCCCCACTGTGTGTGTATAATGAATCTGAAGTCGGCCCAACTGCCACTTGTGTTTCTCCTGTTTGTCACATTCCCGGGATGCCTGCTCTCAACAGCTGCCGCCGGCTTTGCTGGACACTGATTGGAGTCTTGGTTGCATGAAAGTTTCAGCCTCAGTCCTACTCATGTGATAGGTGTATTACCAGGAATCCACGGTATATGATATAAGGGTTTAATTTAGAAGATAAATGATGGAACAAGCCAGCTGCTACATAGCTCTCTCTAGTCTTAACCATGAATCACTAGACAGGGGTCAGATAAAAAGAACAGGATAGCATTTAATCACGTTGGATCTGGATTTACTTCTTTTTAGTTTAAATAAATGACCCCTCCCGCTGTTATTTATTGAAAAGGTCACTTTTATATAATACACTGCCTCGAAATATCTCTTAAATTACTAACTGCTACTGTAGAAAAACAAAATAATGTGTTACCCTGTGTTTGTGTGTAGTGGGATCAGACTAAAAAGTGACAAAATAAAGTACACTTAGAAAGGTCAGTATGAATATCGAGATTGATTAATATGTTTTTATATTTAATATAAGGTGACAGTTGACTGTAATGCATACAGCAGAAATGATAACTTAAGTAATATATCCTTGGAAAAACATTGACTTGGTGTTGAAGTTTTCAAATGTGAAATTGGCAATTTGTTTATTTGCAGGTTAAAAGGTTAAAACACAGTTATATAGAGACAAAAAATGCAAGGCTCTTAATGCCAGTGTTGCCTAACTGGGTACGTAAAAATTGTTTGGCGTGGCTCGTGATAATTTGGGCTACGTTTTGTAGCATTTGGGTAGTTTCCCCTGAGCAAAAGTTCGGCTATATTCTAATGACTTGTCCCCTCCTGACAGGGAGGACACTGAGTTCAGTCTGTTGATGACCAACAAAACCAAATGGCATTTCAGTTCATAAGTTGAAACTTTTTTTTCCCCAATTCAAAGTATAATTCGTTCAGCTCTGTCATAAAACAGATGTGAAAGCTTATCTCTGTTCACATAATTGAAGACTTATGAGATATGGTACTACTTTTTTGACGACTGGGCGCATTTGAGACTCTGATTGGGCTATTTGGCATCTGTCAAATCTGACAACACTGGTTTTGCAGGCCTTGTTTCGTTTCCTATTAGTAGAAAAACAGTAAAGTACATTCACTTCTTGGATACTGATTTCCAGAAATAGCGCACTCTTAACATTAGCACATAGTTTATTTGTCATAGTATTACAGTACTACACTGTATGGTATGGAACTGTGCCATATTTCCACAAAGGCAGAACCTTTTTTTTTTTTTTTTTTATCTCCACAGAGCGATTGTATGTCTTAATGTGGGTACTGTATCTTAATTTACTCTTTGTGAAACAGAAAGCACTAGTGACAACTTAAGTAGAAAATCTAAAGCCCTCTAAATCTCTCTAAAGTGCAATAGGAAACATCTTCGACAAATTGTATTTGAAACTGGAGAAACACAAAAATTCTATCTAGTATCTCATAAGAAAATCCCATTCCTAAAACATGGGCAGTGGGTCCAGCGGTGGTGGTACTTTGGGGAATTTGACGTCACACAAAGCCAAGGGATAAAACAGCCTTTGATGTCATGCTAGTGAAGCGAAGAACCCCTTGCCTGGACCAAATCCAAGAAGACTGTGCGTGCGTGTGTGTGTGTGTGTGTCTGTGTGCATGTGCATGTGCGTGCATGTGCGTGTAATTATGAGTGGTCAGGGGATGGAGAAAAACCTCCAGTGTAGCGAGACTCAATCCAGAATACGCGTACTTCCTCCTCAACCCAATCACACACAAACACACACACACCCTCTAATAGCCTAAATTGTCCATTCCACCGAGGTTTGCAACCCAAACAGACAAAAAGACAAGAGAGGGGCAGCTGCCTCCCATAGCATATGTTGACCACTTGTATGACAGACTGGCTTTCTCTCTGTAAATGGAGACAGGCTTACTACTTTAGCTCATCTCAGCCCATCAGTAGCACTAAGAAGATTCAGCCGCAGCTGAGGCTGCCAACCATGCTGGTAAGTCTGAATGAGGCCTATTCAGTGTGCCAGTGAGGGAGGTGTGAGGGCTTGTGTGTGTGTGTGTGTGTGTGTGTGTGTGTGGGTGTGTGTGTACCTGCACATTCTTGGGTATAATGGCTGTGTCTGTCTTTTTGTTAGTGTACAGTACAGATATATATCCAGCTTTGCACTGAGCTGAAAGCAGCGCACTGGTTCCACTGTGTCTGTACCCACTGTGCTGAATCGGGCTGTGTGTTTTAGGGTGTTAGCGTACACAAACCACAAAGCTTCATGGCTGGACGGCAAAATGGCACCGGGCATCGAGACTGGTATTACCATGTCTAGAGAGGCTGAAACAAGAAGCGATAGACTTGTTTTATTTCCCCTCTGTCAGCGCATGGAAGATTCCTGACGGATCAGCGGGGTTAGTGGTGTGGTGAGGAGGTGTGCCTGCATGTGCGTGTGTGTGTGTGTGCAGTTGGAACACATAATTCTGCCTTTGTGTGCGTGTGCGTGTGTGTGTAGTACACTGCTGTTTTTAGGGCGCTTCACGCTTTGGCGCCCAATCCTCCCGACACCCCTTATTGTAGCAAAAGGCTTGTTGGTGTCAGTCTTATCTGAGCTGTCTGCAATTATGCTGACTTACCATTCATTTAGAATTTGATTTTTCTATGAACAACAAACTAATGTAATGTTTTGGCTTTTTGAAGCAGTAATCAGCCATTGTGCAGGCAAGATTAACACCTGTTTAAGTAGAGTAACCTGGAAATTTAGAGACTAGTTTTCCAGTCATGGAAACACCTGGAAATTGATTAAATTGCCTAAAATATCCTGTAAATAATCTATGTTGTCCAGGAAAATTGTGATTGTATTTTAGCCCCTCACTCAGATCACCTACGTAAGCCTAGTTGCGTATTTTGTTTGAAAATCAACTTGTAGGTAGGAAAAGCTGCACAGTTTGACACTTCAAAGCGGGTTTACCAGACACAAAGTGGAACGCTCCCTTTTCATTTTGGCTCAATCTGCGGAGCAGAATGGACTTGCAGCGATCTTTTCGCCACCGAGTCCATATTTTCTGGAGCCACAAGTGGAATCGTATGACCGTTTGTGAGCAAGCACTGTCTGGAATCTTCAAGAAAAACTCCTGGAAAATTATTTCTTAAAAAGAGTGAGAACTCTAAAAGAGGGTGTAGTATCCATTTTTAAACATATTGACCCACATTGAAACACTGTCTAAATAAATGTGTGGTTTGGAGATTAGTTGGATCAAGTGTTTAAGGTCTGTGTTATTGTTCATGACTTTGAGAGAAATCACATTTTAATGATGTATCATTTTACAAAAAACATTCCATTAGTTTGTTGTCCAAATTAAATATTCCAAGCAAACCTAACTAAGAACTAACAATCAACTGTGTTAAAGTTTATTGAATAAAATGCAGTGAAACACAGTACATTACTCTGCATTTATTTTGCCTGCATTTGTCATATATATATACATCGATATTGGAAAAAGATTTACGATATTTATTGTTGATTTCAACTTTACTGACTAGGCTTCATTTCTTTCCTGATATATATTTTTTTAACTCAAGGGTGTGACCATACATTCATACATGTCTGCCAGTCTGTCTGTGTCAGTCTCATTACCGCTCCCCAGTCTGTCCCCACACGGTCCCAGAGGGTTGCGTTCTAGAGACGCCCATCAGAGCGGAGCAGAGGAAGAGGAAGCCCCCAGTGTAAACACAAAGTGCTTTGAATTGGTTCAAGTAGACAACACCAAATGGCTAAACAATCCTTGAGTTTGCAGAAAGAATCCTCAGCTCCTGGTGCAATACAATTCACTTGTATTAAGATTTATTGCAAGATTCTATTCTGATTTCTTTTTTTTTTTTTAAATCCACCATTTCTAAGACTTTATGTGGAGGTCATTTTGTCCATACAGTATGAGATTAAATTCAGATAAAATAATGACGGTCACTGAGGTGACCTGTGAAAGTTCCTTGGCTAGAATTGACTGTAAGGTATGCAGCTGAATCTCTGACTCCACTTTAAATCATAACATATCTTTTCAAATCACCAGCTGATGCAGTTTCACTTGGCTGTTTTTCTTAAAACAAGTGTCCTACAACAAGAATCTCCTCAAGAACATTGTTGGAACAAGGTATATTACCATAATACTGTCAGAAAATGCCCCTTTTTTTCAGAATGTTCTTGAAACTAGGGACATTATCTAGATACTGGCAGAGAAACCTGCCTTATCCCATGATGCTCTCTCTCTCGTTTGAAGAAAATTCCTCCCAACAGGTGAAATAATTGGCATACAGGTCCTCGCTCTGCTGGCACTGCAGTGGGTCTTGGAGAAGGTTTTAAATCTAAAATAAATACCAACAACAGTGTAATAAAAGCAAGATCTCTGCAGTCAGGGTGTCACAATACTAGCATAAAATAAACATACTCGATACCTCTTCTGATACCACGGCAAAAAGAAAAAAAGTCCTTGGCACACAAAATAGGATACTTTTGTTCCTTTTTCTTTTTTTTTTTTTATTAACAACCTGCACACAGTGCTGGTACAGAAAAAGTTACTGAACATATACCAACACAGTTGATTTTCTTTCGTCTGTGCAGCCTTGGGTTGAGATAGTAAATCAGATTTTTATTATAGCTTTGGTATTTCAATACCACTGAATGTGGATATCGTATTGTTTTAAATACGTGGTATTGAACAAGTATCAATGTATAGATACTTTCGACAACCTTACTCTTGCAGGCCATAGAGACAGAGCGTAGTCTGTAAACCACGCCCCCGGAGAGGAAAACATCGCCATCACTGTAATGCAACTGTATGCTGAAACGCTAACAAAATGCCCGTAGCTCGTTAATAACATTAGATTTAAGCCTGTCAAAGGATTATTTTAACGCCATAAGTCTACCAGAGGGGATATGTTAGCTGTTAGCAAGCTGATGTTACCAATCTGTTAGCACACAAGGCACTAGCAAACATAATAATGCATAGCTTTCTGATTCCTCCACATTTCACTATAACACAAGTTGCTTATTTGGTCAAAATGCTTTAGCTTAACTTACAGAAACATAGTCAGTCTTAAACTGACATTTTGGATATTTGACATAGTGACAAAATGCTTGCTGAACACAAAGTTGGGCACAAAGTGTCGAGACCCCAGTTTTCCCATTCATCCTCATAATTTTCCCATTCATTATTACCAGGACTCATCATATCACTCCTGTTCTCCAGCAACTTCACTGGTTTCCTCTCAAATATCACATCGACTTCAAGATTCTGCTTCTCACCTGCAAGGCCCTTCACAACCTCGCCCCTCTGTACCTTTCTGAACTTCTCCACATCGACTCTCCTTCCCGTACTCTTAGATCCTCTTCTGTCATCCAGCTCACCACACCATCTGCCCGTCTGGCTGCCACGGGGTCGAGAGCCTTCAGCTGTTCTGCCCCCCCCGCCTTTGGAACTCTCTCTCACAAGACATCTATAATATTGAGTCTCTCCCACCTTCACATCTCGTTTCAAAACTCACCTTTTTGAACTAGCATGTTCTTTATAATCTCACTCTCTTCTGCACCTTTGAATTTATTTTCTTCTTTGGTCTAGTTATTGTATTAATTTATTATTGTTTTGCCTGATTTTAAGATGTGTTGAAATAACTGTGTCTGTAAGGTGTCCTTGAGTGTTTTGGAAGGCGTCTATAAATAAAGTGCATTATTATTATCATTATTATACAGTCTTAATGCCGCTGATATCCATTTTTGTATTCTTAAAAGATCAGTTTTTAGTTTCTGCAGCTTATAAAAACATAGTTATTGGTTCTTTGCCCTGTTGGTTGTGTATCCCACCTCACAAAAGCTTTTAGGCATTTTTCTTTTGTTTGCTAGCAGACGGAATTGACAAGGATGCACCCTCACGCAATACAAAGTCACTGGAGAGCAATGAATTGTTTTCTCCTCCGGTGTGGCCGGGGCTTAAATGCACTCTGGTCTCTATGGCAAAACAAGCCCTGCAGTGCAAAAGGCATGGAAGTTAAAGGTGATAACTGGGTGTTGTGATTTCAGGAAGGTTATGAGTGAATATGAGCTTAATGCCATGCAGCCCTTAGGTATGTTTGAAGATCCAACACTGTTGACACTGGTTTAATCCCATTGCCACTGTGCCACTGTGCCAACTTACCTGTCAGCATTTGTTGCTCCTGGCCGACAGTCTCAGTTGGGAGACTGTAGTCATGCCAGAGCTGCAGGTAGACCCACCAGGGAGAGCTCTATCTTCTCCTGTTTTGTGCCCAGGGGAGGCGAGGGGAGTGGGGAGAAACGCCGGGAGGAGGAGGAGGAGGAGGAGGAGGACGACGACAGACTGAGCCCAGCTGTTGGCTCATTTACCCACCAAAGTCTCCCTCCCTCCTTTTATCCCTTCGGCTTCCTGCCTTCTTTTTTTTTGAACATGTGTGTTGCAGTGCAAATGTGCATATAAGAGTACACGCCACCAAATATGCACCAAAGTGTCTCACCCTGTTTCTGTGTTGTCCCTCTCTCTGACAGGCGAACAAAGACCCGCTGTTTCTGACGGGGGTGACCTTCCCTTCAGAGTATTCTGCTAGCCCCGAGACACTAGTCAAGCTAACTGTCTATGATGCAAAGGACAAGAGCCAGGAATCAGTGAGTAAACTGTTGTTGTGTTTCTGTGTTTGTTGTATGTTTGCATGCTGAAAATCATCTGTGTGTGTGTGAGTGTGTGTGAGAGAGAGAGAAGGTGATAATAATGGGAATGTGTTCAAAGCCAGTCGTGAAGCAGTCATCCTTCATGTGTTGGTTTTGCAGCTTTAAACTTTACAGAGGATGGACAGCTGTGAGAAATCTGCAGCAGAATCTCATTATGTTTATATTTGTCCGACAGATTCGGAGGTGCAACGAGTTACGTGCTGATTTATAGCAGGCAGTGAATTATAGTACTCTCTTAGTAATCATTCATTTGAGGCATAGTCTCAGACCAAGACCTTCGCCTTGAGTCTTGAAGGGAAAGGCTGTGCAGATTTCTATGAGCATCTGAGCATGGCAGCGTTGATCCCGTGGGAAACCTGGCGGCACATCAGTGGGAATGGGAAAGAGAGCCAGACATAGAATCCTGAATGGGCCGGGCCCTCTGATTCACACATTTTAAACAGACTTTATAACAGGCTCTCCAAGTGTGAGTGTATGCATGATCCTAATCAAGCAACCCACTCAACCCTGGGTGCCAAGATCTTAATTTGGCATCTTTTACGATGAAACATTCATGAGCTTTATGATGAGTAAGGACTCCATCATTGCATGGTTGGTATATTTGCAAATGTATCACATACAGGCCTCTGATTGTGCGCCGGCACAAAGACGGTTCCAATGTCATTTTTGCACTTACAGGATGACTGTTAAATAGTTTTTTTTTAGCTTGAACTTAATTCTCTTGCACCAAGGTGGGTGAATTGTGCAATTTGTTGGTTATTTTGGCCTAAAACTGTTGTTTTTCCACCTGCTGAGATAGTTTCTTACCGCAAACCCAACAACGAGGTTGTTGTAGTTATGCACAGATCAAAACAGTCTGACTATCCTCATTCATTGCTTTAATCTTCAGATATCGCACCAAGCTTTACTGAAAGAGGAAGACAGGCTTCTGTGTTTTTCCAAACACCAGACTGGTATAGCACTCTGCACAGTCTGTGTTTATACAGTGAAATCATTTGGAATACAGGAAGCATCTTCAAGATGCGTCCTGAGCTCCATCAAACATCTCGGGACATTTTGTTTCTTGAAGCAACTCCAAACACCATTTCCTCTGGATAATTGAAATAATATTTTCATTCATGTCAATGGGATTATTATGGGGAGCTGTCAGTGCATGAAGTCACATAAACACTCAGAACATGCCCATATGACTTATTCAATACAAGCTTTTAATAACTTAGGTAAAAAAAAAAACATTTAGGAAATAGACCATAATAAATGTAAACACATTTTATTGTCCTATATGTTCTGTAGTTGTAGCCTACCTGCACACATTCTTTGCATTCAGTGTCTGACTCCTAAGACGTAATTTAAACTGGGACAGGGACATCCTCTGGTCTTGCATGTATATTTGGTGTGCTGTATTTTAGTATTTGGGACAATGTATATTTGTGCCATGTCACTGCACCTCCCTGAGACAGTATTCTCCTCAGAGTAGTGGGTCTGGACTCCTGTCTCTTGGTAATAAAAAGAAAGATGTGAGGCCAATACAAACTTCACCTGCTGATATCCGTCCGTGCAGAAATTGGTTCTGAGCATATTCCCAGAGTTTGCTGCATTTTTTTTCACCCAGTTTCAACAAATGTAGTAATAATAATAAAGTTTCTTAGAAATGCAGCACACAGTGCTTTGGGGAAACACACACAGAATGAAAATAAAAACAGGGATACAATGCCATAATTAATGTAAACTAAGATGGAAAACACACACTTAATAAAAACAAGATAAAAATAAGATGAAATTGAATACATAGAATGCATAACATGAGATGAAAAATCAAAGCTACTGATTATTATTAATAATAATAATAAAGCAAAAAATATTAAACAGCAGCATCATATGGTCTCCATTCAAGGACCGAGTGTTTGAAATTGATTGATAACACACACATTGTTGCAGTTTGAGAAAGTCACAAGTTTAAAATGTTATTAAAAAGAGAATAACATAATATGGAAAACATAGCCACAACGTATTCTCTTACTTGTATAATACTTACTTACAGTAGATCTCTTATTTGAATTGCGTCATGTGTAGCGCACCATTTACTTGTATTAATGTGTGTGTCTTTGTGGCTTTATAGTCATTTACCTCTTTGAATTCAGCCTTGAAACATAATCCCAGATGGAATTTTCTGGAAATGGGAACACAATGGTTTATTCTAAGGTGTGTATTGAATATTCATGTTGAACAACACCCATGTGAGCTCAACACTGTATAAACTCTCCATTCATTCCCCACCTCCTTCCTAGGGGCATATCTTGTGTTGTGCAGTGTGTTGCCATCAGAGGTTTTACTAAACATAATGTGAGCCAGGCAAGCTAATGCCTGGATATAAGGATATTTTACTGATGCCTGGTAAAATATATATATACCACCTAAATTCAAGTTTATAAGCACAGCTATAGTAAAGGATACAGGTAGTTTTCCAAGGTAGGAGCTCTCTAAGGGTAA
>JAOVVB010260844.1:0-19153 GCA_028570985.1 Heterobranchus longifilis
GTGTGTGTGTGTGTGTGTGTGTGTGTGTGTGTGTGTGTGTGTGTGTGTGTGCGTGTGCGTGTGCGTGTGTGCGTGTGCATGTGCGTGTGTGCGTGTGCGTGTGTGTGCGTGTTAATGATTGTGGTCAGGATTTGTGCTTAGGAATGTGAAAGTGAGGGAGAAAGAAGCAACATTTATCCATTAACAGCATCCCCCCACGTTTCCTAATCAATCAGGTTGTTTGGCTGTTGGTTGATGTGCTGCCTTACACTGCTGGTTGTGTTTTGTGTTAGAACTGTTTTTTTCTGGGGCCCATCACAGCCAGCCCAAAGTTGAAATGGCTGGTTTGTGAACTGGCCAGGCCGAATCGGTGTCTATTTCGACACACATCACTTAGGGATGCCACGGTGAAGAAATTTTCCCACAGGTTAATAAACTTGTGACAACACCGGAGTTACTGATTACAACGCAAACACATCGCGGATGACTGTGCCTCTCCGGTCGAGCCTTTACTGCGTGGCCTATTTTGGCAGCCGCCGGGTTCAGACAGAAGGCAGAAATGCCTCGAAGTGCTGCCCGTTTCCCTTCGGCACCAATGTTAACCATAGACTGTATATATATGATGTTCAGAGTTGTGCGATGCGGAGCTCTGCGATCAAGGTTCTGGTACTGCTCCCTCACTTGGTAGAGAGAGGTAGAGATGACAGCAGAGAACCTTTTTTTTTCATCTTTCAAGCCTGGCTAGGAATAAAATGCCCTCCATTAAAGTCGAGGTGAAACGGAAGTTAGAGCATCTTTAGCTTCGGTGTCTCTGATTGTTGTGGCATCCCAACGCACAACAGCTATCCACCGTGTTCACTGTCATTTGACCGGCCACTTCCCTCCCTGCCAACATGGCTTGGATGTTTTGGATGATTACCATGGATACGGGATTTGCGTGACATCAACTCCCGGCGCTCCATAGGATGATAACACCACATTCCGGGCTGTCTTTGATTCTCACTCTCAAAATGGAAAATCATGGTTGCTGTTAAATTTCCCATCAACAATTCACCAAAATCAGTTTCTGACGAAACTGCAAATGAGAGAAAGGCCATGCAGATGCAGAACAAACCTTCAGTTTACATCTATCAAAGTTCCAGTCTTTTCATATTCCTGGGCAAATTTCAAACACTTCTACAACACCAGACTTATTAAATGTCAAGAGTCTGGAGCCAAAAACACCTGCAGTATGAGTCTGTTTGCTTTGGCTTGTGGGTGTATATGAACAAACAGTCAGTCTAATGCTCTGTGTACAAACAGGCTGAATGCATGCAGAAACAACTAAATCAAACATGTGTAAGATATGTTAATAAATTAAATTGCCACAATTTTGACATGCCTACCTTTCAGTCACAATTGTTTTCTGTCAAAATCCTAATTTGCTGAGAAATGCATGCTTCTTCCCAATGTTATAATACTTTCCATCACATTGTTAGCATTGAGATTGCTTGTCATGTTGATTTGTAATGTTTGTTTGCTTTGTTTATTCATATTTAGTGTTGAGCGGGGGTGGGGGTTTTTGGATTGAAAACATAACTTGCAACTGAAACCAGTGAATAACTGCTTGAATTAGTCTTTATATTGGATGTATCGACAGTTTATTGACCCAACTTGGCATTTTCATCTCTTGCTCTCTCATGCTTTCTTTCTTTCCTCTCCCATGAGTGATTTTTCCTTCTGTAAGCCTTCTGTCCAATCGTTTTAGCCACAGACAAACTGTCCACATCACAGCATAGATTACCTCACTAATAGCAAACAAAAAGCTCAGAGTCTTCTCTATCAGCCCAACAATCCTACCTAGGACCAAGGGATTACTCACTGAGGGACAGACAGCGGGGAAAATAGAGAGATGTGGAGAGAAAATGAGATGTCAGTAGAAGGAGCGAGAGAGTGCAAAATGGTACAGAGAAAAGTTAAAAAGAAGAGCTATAGAGAGTAAAGGGGGGTTGGAGGGGGGGGATGGAGTAAGGGAGGAGAGGAAATCTGTAGAGGTAATCCCTGAGATTCAAGGCTTTGTACACTCCATCATGGATGCATGGCCAGGAGTATGGACAGAGGTCAAAGGACGGCTGAATGGAGGATAAAGTAATGAATGAGTAGAGGGAAAGAGGGAGTCATAAAGGAAGGTAGGGGTGTAAAGGCAGGCAGAGAGAAAGGGGAATAAAGTGAAAGATAGATGGATATAGGTGGAGAGTGGGGGTATTAAACAGTGCTTTAGAGAAGTGGATAGGGGCCAAAGGACCACTAACAGCTTTTGGTTCTCTCTTTGAGGATCAATCTGATGGCTCACAGTCTGCTAATTCTCCTTTAATTCAACTTTTCTTGAAGGATTTTCATCACCTAAGAAAGCATGATTGACCATACTGCAATGTTGGTTTCCTGCCAGGACCGAGTATTTTAGTTTCCTGTTTATTTGAAAGTTAACAAAACTCATGCAGGCACATGCCTGCATTTTAAACATGTAAAACATAAATTAAATAATAATAAATAAACTAGCACTAAACGAAATGCTGCTAAATTATGGAGTCCTGCCGCAAGTAGGATTCATGAGATCAGAGCCTACATTTGCCAATCGTCATGGTAACGCAACATGTTTTCGTGCATTCGTGCAAGTAACATTGTTCATCATTTGCAATTGTGATTTTCTATTAAATAAGCTTTGATGGTGTGCATAGTATCAAACATCTACTAAGCAATAATTACCTTGTTTTCAGTTGCAAGCTGCCAGACAAGGTTGTCAAATTAAAATATGGTTTATTGGCATGACAGATCTGAAATCTATATTGCCAAAGCAGTACAGAAGTTTAATATTGGCAAATGTCTATCAAAAAATATTCAATAATTTGCATCATATATCATATCAAAAACAATATAATGGAGACAATAAAAAATAACCGCTGAATTACTTTTACAGATTGTATCAATCAGATACATTTACTTGTTGTTTCTCCGAGTGTGTGGCAGCATTCAGCATACTTTGCAGCTGATGTTGCACACTGGCTTTTCTCTCCACATACATAGGGCAGTTTCTGAGGATCAGGGAGATGGAAGCCCTTTTCATACAGAGAACATGTAATATTGCTGTAAAGAAGGCATTAGTCTGCCTTTGACTTTTTACAAAGAACCAATCAACGGCAGCATAATGCCGCCCCAGTGTGTGATTTCACATAGCATGCCGGCATTTTGGGAGCAAAAGAGACGTGACGTGTAAACAAAACAGCATTGGTGTGAGAGAGAGAAAGAAAAAGAAATAGGGGAAGAGAGGGTGGAAGGTGGACTACTGCACGCAATGCTTCTGTAAGTTATTAATAAGCGTAATAAGTGTCACTTTTTGACCCAGCTGTGGGTCGACTCGCGAGTCAGACTGTGTGTAGTCCCGCCATGCCGGCTGTTCCTTATACGGAGACGTCGGCTCGGCTCTGTTGCGGCTGTGTGACGACCTCCGGAGAAACTCTCTTAAAATCTCTTTTAAATCCTTATATTTGTCACAGCACAGTAAAAGTGAGATTCAGTCTCAACCTCTCTTTTGTGACGAATTCTTCAGTGGACCTCCCAGTGTTCTTGTTTTCAAACCAGTCAGCCAGTGAGGCCAACTTTGAAATAAAGTCAGCTTAGCTTTAGAAAAACTGACAAATGTATCTCTTATATATAAGATAGTATATTACTGTTACGAGTAATAGTACCATGGTGTTTAAAAGCAGTTGTGCTTTTGAATGCCATAGTGTGTTCAGCTTACACACTGATCCAAAAGTCATCCGTTTGATTTTTGAAATCTAAACTTGGTCCTGATGAATTGTGGTGGCAACTGAAAAAAGAAAATCTGCACAAATCTTCCCTGGCCCTCCTAACCTGTTTGGACAGCCATGAAAAGACCAGATTTGAGCCACAAAGAGAGAAAAAAACATGTTTTTCCCTCCCAAATGCAAATGCAGCCTCAAAGCAGATGTGTTTTCTCTCTTATACGGCACAGTTGCCTGTGATTGTGATTAGCGCTACTAGATGTCCCCTTTCTTGTCAGGGTTAAAATGATTTGCCCACAGGCAGATCTTTGCTCATTTACTTGTATTGGAAGTCGTCCATCTATGGCTAATTAGATGGCCTCTCAGTGTAGCAGCCGCTGGAATTCCCATCAGAAGGAAAATCCCCACATAATAGGACAGAGGAGACGCTAAAAGGAGAGATTACCGGGAGGAGGCGAGGTTGTGTACATTGTGTGTGAATGCATGTGTTTATATACAGGCATGGCTGAGTGTGTAGGTATGTGTGTTTATGTTGAGGGCTAAGCTTAGAAAGCTATGTGGCTTTTCTGTGGTGCGTGCATGCGTGTCTGCGTGTGTGCCTGCGTGTCTGCATGTCTGCGTGTGTGCGTGTGTGCGTGCGTGCGTGCGTGTGTGCGTGTGGTGTTCTGTGAAGGCATCTGTAGCAGGAGAGAGGAGTGAGGGACAGATTGAAGAGGATGATAGACAACAAATCCTGGGGAGAAAGGAAGTGAGAGACAGGGATTCATAGAGTGTTCATAAAAAGTGAAGAAGTGAGCCGACTGCTCATAGTTGCATGCTTTGCCATACCTGCTTTAAGATAATAAATAAATACCATATATACTTATATACAGGTAGCAATTTAACCCACTCATTTCAACTGCTTATTTGATGTGCTAACTTGGATAAACTTTCAAATTATTACCCAAACTCTTCATTGCGGTTGACCTACTATAGGCTACTTAATGAATGCAACAAATGAGATCCTTACATGCTCATATTAACCAAGTGGTTTAGAGATTGGGGTTAAACTTTGCTTGTCTGATCAATTCTGTTTGCAATGTAAAACTGTGTTGACTAGAGTATCCATAACCCCATTAGTCAACACTTAAACAATAAAAGTAAAATGTTACCATAACTGGTGGAATGATGGCCAAAAAGTTACAACTGAACAATATATAAATGACAGTGTTACTGCTGACAGCTAGCACTGTGTTCTGCATGTAAAAAAAAACTGTGTGTAAAATGAGAAATGCACTGAAAACATGATCTCTATGAGAAATACATTTGCCAAGGTCTTGGGAGTGTGTGTGTGTGTGTGTGTGGGGGGGGGGATAAGGGTGATGTGTTGCTTGGCAGAGTTAAAAAGTGCATAATTGGACAATGTTTCTGCAGAAAACTGGCAAACTTACCACATAAAGACATTTATTTAGCTGTTGACCTTGGGGGTAAGGCGATGGCTTAGAAAGGCAGAAACAACATGATAAGAGCTTTTTATTCAGATAAGCCTCTCTCTCGCCCCCCCTGTCCTTTTCCTACTCTGCATAACGTTGTAAAGTGCTACTAGGTAATTTTTCAGCACTCCAATTGGAATAATAACACTGCCTACTTTTTGGTGAAAAACACCCCTAATTACAGCAACCTTGCAGCGAGAGAAAAAGGGCAAACTACTTACTTTGACTACTTTTGCACTGAATAGCTCTTGACTTACAACAGTCTCATGCATGAATCTGCATCCTTATTTGCTTGTAATATATTGATTTGTGAGTGTATAAAAAGAAGCTTGCGCTGTTCCTTTCATTGTTTAAACTGTAATATTCCACAATTCAGTATTTTGCAGGAAGACCTCAACAGGTACAAAAACGTTTGATCTTGACAGCCATTTTGCCAAATTGTGAAAATTAATAATTTAATTTCTCTATGAATGTCAATCCTTTCAATCAACAAGGTCCCACTGGGTTTTTGGCTTTTCAAAGTAGATGTTTTGTTAGATTTGGTGACACATCCTTGAATCTACCAGACAAAAGAGATGGCAAGACAAAATGCCATACTGCTGCGATGTTTTGTGTCAGACTGCAAGTTATCATACTTGGCAACTTCACACTCACCCAATACAACAGGATTTTTGAGAAGGACTGTCAGACTTTTGTGAAGCCACAGTTCATGTCAGAAACGCGGAACACTCCTCTGGCTGGGATTTCTTTTCTTATGTTGTCAGGGAAAATTTGCGGTGGTCCTCCACTGCTGCATGAACACTGAAGAAACCATGCTCAGTTCTTTTGTGCAGAGCTATTTATCATGTTGGAGAAATGGTTGTTGCAGTCTCAGTATTTCCCTTCTGTTTCTCTCTACATCACTATTTGACTCTTTCTCTCCTCAATGCTGACTGGAGTCATCACGGTCCACTGGTCCTAAAAGACTCTCACCCCTACAGTGCGTTTTCCTTTGTCTGAACCATAGTAAAGTTTACTTTGTAGTTCACTGACCAATACAAAGAAAACCAGGGCTTATAGACAAAATAAACATGGACACTCAATTAGCTCCTGAAGAGGACATAGCTTTGGTAATACTCTGGTTTTGGACTTGCCATTATTTTTTTTCTATAGTCAAATAAGAACACACTGGTAAATCATTAAATCTGAACACTGGCCGTTTTTTGGAAGCACTTTCTATCAAATATATTTTTTCATTGGACAACTTCGTTGAAACAGGACCGACTTTCATGCAGTTTCTGTGCGATGATTACACGTTAAAATTGCATTTTGCTCATCAGCTCAAAATGAGTCAAACTAACTGCTCCAGAGTTGGGATAAACTGTTCCAAACATGCCACCCACTGGCTTGCTTTCACTTCCTCCTCCTCTCTCCCTCGACGTCTCTCCATCTATCTTTTCTCTGCTTGCTGTCTCTCTGGATAATAATAACCTACCACACTGGGCTCATTACAGCATCAAAGAGGGTCTCCGTGAAAACACTGATCATTGTGTTGGGAGCGGAGCACTCAGCTTTGATTCCCTCTAACACCCACATGAAAAGAAACAGCTGAGGAAAAACAAGAAAGAAAACCAGTTCAGAGACTATACTATTCTTTAACAGGAAATTTGTGCTGTCTTTGAACGTGATCAACAAGCGACAAAGGAGCCCAACCAATTTGCCAATCTGAATAGCCAGCCGTTTTTGATGGTTGTTTATGATCTTTCCCCTCTGTCCTTCAGAAACATTGTGCTTTATTCTCTCTGTGCTGTGATTACGGTCTCTGCTATTCCAAGAGGTCAATTTTATTCTAATAATAAGGCATCTTTAAAGTGTCTGATAGCTGTTCATGGAAATGACTTTTTTTTTCTTGGCAAGGACACATGCTTGAGGCTGCCTAAGTGAAGCATGTTGACAGAATACAGAATGAAATTCATATTTTAACGCTATGGAAAACTTCAATCTGAATTGTAATAATTTCCAAACCTATATAAGTTTCATGTACAAAGGGACATCTGTGACTCACCACCACAACTTTACCATTGATGCCGCAGAATCAGTTATTAGGAGCCGTCTCTAGCAGACTCATGAAAAGAGAGTCTGGCAGAGAAACAGAAACAGGCTCTGAACAGGGACACTAAACTACAAGGGATCAGAGTGCTGAAGTACAGGGACCTGGGCTGCCTGGGCTTCCTTTAAGGAATAACTAAGTGTGTATTCGTGTGCACGAGAGAGAGCGAGAGAGAGTCATGTGTGACGGTGAATATGAAGTTTTCAGTAACGTTATAGCTGTAAACAGCAGCAGTGTGTGTACAGTTTAGGCTATTTGTCGGTGAATAAATGCTACAACTCCTCAAGACCCAAGCCAAGCTCCTGCGTCTTGCTAGCTACCTGTTGATTAAAAATGAAAGCGGTTACAACCACAGCTCACGCTCACTAGATCAGTTATTCTCATTTTAATGACAAGGCGCTCCTCTGAGTTTTGCTCAGCGCACTTCAGCGCTAACTCTTGAAATAATCTTCTCCTTCAAATCAACATGCTTTTGCTAAATCCCCACGCCAGTTGACTATGACTTGCCGTCTATTCTGACAAGTCAGAATAAAACTGAAAGAGGACAGACAGGCAATCAAGATGATAGTCTCTTAAGTTTTAGCTCGCCTTTTTGCCCTTCTCTCCCTCTCTTTAACGTAGTCATATGGAGGACCTTGATGTTAAAGAGCAGCTATATTGAAATTCAGGGCAGACAACAGACGAGTGGAAATCAGTCTGAGAGTTGCAATTATCACACTGAAATGGCTCTGAGGGAAAGTGTGCTAGCATTCAACACACACACTATTAACATGTGCACAGTGTGTGTGTGTGTGTGTGTGTGTGTGTGTGTGTGTGTGTGTGTGTGTGTGTGTGTGTGTGTGTGTGCCTAGACAATATGATAGATTCAACACATGCAGCAATAAATCATCACAGCATCAGAACACACAGACACACACAACTGATTGGCATCTGAACAACACGGGCAAAGTAGCTGACCAACAACACACAGGAAAGTGTGTCTGCACAGGATCTGTCTGTACTGATAGACAAATAGATGGAAAGACTGGTTCACATCTAATAGCAGCATTAAGACATTTACACTCACACAATTATTCATATCGGTGTTTCCCCTATAACGTTATTCATTCTGCAGTAGCAGTCAGACGATCATTAATATCCTCTGCTCTCGTGTTTCACAGAGTGCGGGGACGGCCGAAATACATGGGCACTGACGGGACAGAGGCGTTGCTGCATGCACGCAGCAGAATTGGCCAAAAAGAAAGACTGTTTTTACATTTGTTTTCAGGCCTGTGTCCTTACTGTAAGTAGCTTTGGATGAAGCATCAGTTACCCGGCTGAAACGTCAAATGGAAATGTCTGCAGCAAATAACTGATTGCCAACTACCTATCTCCATGTCTGCGTTATTATTACGCCGCAGCACCGTTCTATTATGCATGAGAGTGATTATGCTTTAGCAGATTACAAGCTGACCCCATTGCCTTTGCTTTACCTGAAGTGTAATTTGGATTCGGGAGAGACGGGATATAAGGTTTGTACCATCAATCTCTCTGATGTCTGGGGATTGAATGCAATAGAACAGAATAGAATGGGTAGGCTCTTAATGACGTCCTGATATCATTTTAAAACAGAATGGGACAACAACATGATGAAAATGCTTATTTCCCTTGCTGACAACAAAACCAGTACAAATGGTGTCCCCCATACACACACTCATTCTCACACACACACACCGACAATGTTTCCAGTGGAAATGGAGTCAGTATGTGTGTACACGCTGCAGTATGATGTATTTCGAAGCTGATGTTAAGGGAATGCATTCCGACTGACTGAGAGTGCCAATTGGACATGGCTGGGTGAAAATGACCTCTGCTCAGTCTTATATTTTTGGCCCTCGGTTGTCTCAGTGTCTTTGAAACACAAAAATAGACCTCGCCTCGCTGACGAAAGCTTGTGACACAAAGTTGCTGGTTTGAATCCCTAATCTGGCTGGAAAAATATAGATCTCAAAGTGCCTTTAAGCAAAGGCAATCACCTGCTTCGATCGAGCCACTCAAATTTCAACCTGTATTGCGTCCCCATAGGCTATTTTCACAGCAGACATTTTTGACTTCTGAAGTTCCATTTAGATGTCCCGGTAAGCCAAGCCAGTGAGTCAGCATGCATAATACCAGGACCCTGAAACGTGCATACCTAAATGGTATGCAGCCATGATTAATGTTGTTATTACACCTGTGAAAATAGTCTATTAAGTGCAACTTTGAATTTATCACATTCCTTTATTATTGATTCGTGATGTCAATTTAACTTTAGCCAGGTTGGCATGGGTTCTTTTGGGTTTGTTCTTTTGCATGTGTGCATGCTTTATTATTGCTTGTATGGAATTGAATAGTCGGCAGTTAGTAGTGGTCATTGGCTGACTATAGCCTGAAACAGAGACATACTATAAATCACACTCAAATACCGTATTTTGTGGGAATTCTCTCTTTCTTGGATTAGCTACCTTTCCTCTTCCTGCTTCCCTCAATTCCTTTTCCCTGGATTCTATCACGATGTTAGATGTCTGTTTCATTTCTCTTTCTAAAAGCACAGTCAATCTTGTTTTTTTTTTTCCCCCTCATTTGCACTTCTGCCACTTAAAAAGGCTTGAAGCACCAGTTTCAATGATCTCTTCACATGGTAGCCTACACACAGAGACACACACGCTCCCTCTCTCTTCATCCAAGGTTAGGATCAAAAGGCCAGTTTCTACCTGTCCTTTTCCTCTCTCAAGTGTGTCTCTTTAATGTGGAATAGCCACAGCAGAAAACACACACACACACTCTTTTACACACACATACTCATGCACACACAGGACAGTCAGATCAAAGGTCTGATGTCCACCCTGCTTTCTTTGTCTGATCCAGCTTCAAACAGTCGCATGTTGACAGAACACGGCTGGGTTAGAATGTTAATCAGATACTAAAGGACAGCAACACTGCAAAACATCTTCAATAAGTCGATGCACGCGTGCTTCTGGCTGTAGAAACTTACTCTGCAGACCTTTTTATTTATTTTTTTTACATCTAGAGTAGCCTATTATGAATCTAAAAGTAACAATATATGTATGGCTGTCTGTTAAATCCATGACGCCTTGTCATTTGAAGTAAAGATGGTGCAACGCTAACAAACAGCATATCAGACAGTAAGTTTGTGTAAGTGTAAGTGCTTATTTTCCAAACCTGTATGGCTGTACAGTTGAATATGACTGTGGAAAAAGGGAGTTGCATTTGTCTGAATGTGGCGTCCGCAACTAGAGTTACAGACATGCTGGAAATGAATCCTTCAAAATGGTCTTTTCTGAGACAGTCAGATCCCTGTTTTGTGGTTGGTTTAAGTCCCACAAGCAATTTAAAGAAACATTTAAATGGATCGTCAAAGCATAATTCTAAGACAGAAGATAGATGCATTGAAGTAAAAATGATTTTAAGAAATGATAAAAACAAATAGGCCTACAATGGCAAAAAAACACAATGAAGAAAAAAAGAAACTCTGCAGGTGACATAAAATAAAACCTCAAGGGCTTATAAAAACATCTCACCTCACACCAGAGAAAACAAGCAATTAACACATAGCTCTGAGAGAATTGATATCAAAGGTTATGGGCAATGTTGGCAGAACAATTGTGGGATAGAATGGAAATCAAAAATTGGGGAGCAACAGATGTAATGGGATTACAACAATCTGATTTAGAATAAAATGACAATCCTCCTTTAGAGTGATTGATGTTGCAAAGCCTTAGGTCTCATGAAAGGCGCTATAGAAATGCAAGCTATTATTATTATTATTGGGTTATTTCTAAAACATTAACTAAGGACCACCATGTTGTGGTGTTATGGCATGCATTTTATGCAAATACAAAAGCAAAAATCAAGAAAAGGTGCTAATTAAGTGCATTTTGACCTCTATGTAATAATTTAATTAGGGGTGTAAATCACAAGTTTCATCACAATACAACATTATATCGATTCTTCAGACAACAACGCGATATTTGCTGATATCACAAAGTCTGCCATGATATGATTTCGATTCAATTAAATTTAGGGGCCTCCAATCGATAAAATAAAGGTGCATCTTAAAGATGATGATATGTATGGATATTTTCACTTTGCATCGATGGTATTGGATCGTTGATCCTTGAATCAATTTACCGATCTAGATTGATGTATATCATTACACCCCTAACAATCATAAGCCCATAACCTGTCCCCATAAAGGTTTACATTGTGTGCATTTGTGTACAATTTAATGTTATCTATCAATTTTCAATGCTATCCTTAAAAAATACTGAGGAATATTGTCATTATGGCTTTCAAGATAACTTCTTGTGGATGAAATCTTACCCCGGTGGTTGCCCATATCACTAGAAATATTATATAGGATTGTGAATATCTATAACAAATGTCCCTGCAACCTGATAAATGTGAAACTCTCCTGAACCTGAACCAAAGTGTCGGATGAACAGACTGATTGACAATCGACCAGCTGGGGATGAAAGGGAACTTTCCAGCAATAGGTTGCATTAAAATATTTCATTTTTGGAAATACTGATAAGCTATGCTGTAGTAGTCACAGGTCACTATCAAGATGTTAAATGTCTGTTATTATTCTCAGGGGAAAGGAGACATAATGCACATTCATGGAAAAGCCCCGTCTTTCTAGGCCCTATGCACAAGTGCATGGCTGAGCGCCAGTTGTCATGATGGCCTTGTCCACCATAGCCCGCTGTCCCCTGTCTCCCAACTAATTGTCAGGGACAGCCTGGTAATTCGGCAGGTAATAGCAGAGCAGCCCTCTGCTAATGTATTCCTGCCCAGGAAATGAGACTTTGGAACCACCATGACAAGATGACTGACAGCTAGATTAGAGCACAGACGGAGGGAGGATGGGACACAAAGAGAAGGGTATGCAAACAGAGAATGTGAGAGGAAAAGAGGAGTAACATAGCAAAAATACAGGGGAGAGCATAAGATGAGCTGAGATGAGCAGAGATGGGAAAAAGGGATCTGCAAAAGAGGGATAATCGAATAGACAGGAAGAGATGGAACCCTGGTACTAAAGTTTTGATCTAAACATGTACTTCCAAGAGAAGAGTTATTCTGAAAACTTCTCACCCCAGTTTTCATCAGATTTGTGTAAGATTACAATTGTTTTAAGTCACAATAAAATCCCTTATCATTTGGCCAAGAGAAAATGCAAAAAAAGATCAGAATAGTTTCAACTGAAGGGATGCCAGTCACAGAGATAAAGATTAATTTGACTGGAGAGGTGGAGCAGAGGATTGTTAAATAAAAAAATAAAAAAACATTGATGGTTTTAATGGCTGAAAGTCGTACAGCTCCTGGTAATAATGAGGTCCAAGACATTTTTAAACAAGGAATGACTCTATCAATTAATGTGTTGACTCACCACTGAAACAATAAAATATATGGCTTTCACCACTGAATAATTGTTACTTATTCTCTAAATGCCTCTGCCACATTAATAGCACATTTTATTCAAAGAAATACTCCCTCCATGTTTCGACAGCCTTCATTGTTGATGCTTGAAACCAGCTGTATTGATGGTGCGGACTTATTTTACCTTTAAAAGAAGTTTCACTGTAGCTCAAATTCTCTCCACCCTAATGAGACACTTGTTTGGAGCGCGAAGTCATTGCACCTTTATAAGAGGCTTTAAGCAAACATGTTTATTCCTTCTTAATATCTGTACTGACAGTCCCAGAGAAGCTAAATGCCATTCAGAGAGTTTTATTCAGCCTTGGAAGGTGAAGGTTATTAACGCTCTGACGTTATTTGACAGCATCAAACATTTTGCATGGAGAAGCCATCCATGGGGAACAGCCCTGGGTTTAAAAGAATCAACACATACATTCAGAGATATTGGTTTCAACACACAGAAATTAATGAAGCTTAAAAAACGCAACCATGCTGGAAGAGCAACAATTACAAAGACAAGCTGTAAGATTGCAAAATCTTTGCAGTGGTGGAATAATTAAGTACATTTACTCAAGTACTGTACTTAAGTAGTTTTAAGATACTTGTACTTCACTTCATTATTTCCATTTTATGCTAATTTATACTTCTACTCCACTAGAATTTGAAGTCAAATATTGTACTTTTGAGATAGCTTTAGTTATTACTTTGAAGATTTATTTAAACCAATATCATTATTAGCCCATAGGTTAAGCCGTCCAGCGTAAAGTAATTGAAATTAGCTCCACCTTTACCAGCTGCAGAATTAAAGTGATGAACAACACACTTATGGAAATTCTGTGAGCTGCTATCCAATCTGTAATGGAGAAAAGGTGGCGAGACATCATGACTAAAGCTGCAGAGATTTATTCAACGCTCGATCGAGGGAGCACAATGACAGCACATCTTCAACCACAGAAGTGATCGCGGTGTACGGCCAGTGAACTCTGAAGGCTCCCTCGTCCTCCTGTTGGTAACATACTTAACATTGAGCAGGCCAAATATGGTGTTATATCTGTGTCAGGTATTATGGGTCCGTAATTCTAGCTGCTGTCCCTTGACCAAGAGTAAATTCAAACAGAGACATTATCTCTGGGTGCGAAGGCATAAGTTTGTGCTTCTGTTGACCTGTCTGTGACCTGACAATATAGGGCCCTCAGCTGTCCTGTCCGTGACCTTTTAGCTGACCCCAGATCTCCTAGCTAGATGAGAGAGATACTCTCATTGCAATGTTTAAGCAACATCAAAATGTTCCACACACACATGCATGCATCAATAATTATCATTCAGTAAAATAATCATTCTGGCAATTCTGCATAATGAGTACTTTTACTTTTGGTACTTGAAGTATATTTTGATGCTAATTATGTACTTGTAGTAAGATTAAGAATACAGGGCATTTAGTATTGATACTTTTACATAAGCAAAGGATCTGAATACTGCAGCTTTGTCCATGCCAAAACCAATAGTGTTTTCTAGGTTGTGGTGGACTATCTGATCTAATCCACAAAACTTGGACAATAGATCAGTGGAGCAGTGACAGATTCTAGGTAAAAACAAGGCTAAAAAGGCAAGTTATCAACAACTGCTTAAACGCCTCAATTGATGTTGCTGTCCTCACATTTATTGGCAGGGAATTACAGTTTACACCTTTTTCACTTTTCCATCTTTTGATAATGACGTTGGAAGTGATTTTCCATCTGCCCTAGCTGTGTTGTGCTAGAAGAACAGCACTGTATCCCCGTTTTTCACTGATCCTCTAAAAAACAACCTGATATCACTGAGAAGAAACATGCCACACAATTTTCTTTCAGTGCTCCTTGCTTTTTCATATGTACATACTAACACCTCAATAATAATACTACTACTGCAATGTTTCAGTGATGTTAACTGGCCTTTGAAGATGATTGATTTTGATTTCAGTTCTCATGACACGGCAGGGTGTCCCTCACAGCTACTGGGAGGTATTTTCCAAACAGTCCATGACAAAAAAGGGGATTTTCTGGGGATTGCTTCAGTAAGCTTCAGAAGGCAAACACTATTACTGCTGGGACATCGTTTGACGGTAGCAGATGGAACAAGCATTACAGTAACACTACATGGGTTGACTTGGTAAGTCTGTGTAACCATGATTGGGGCTTGATTGCTTTCTTCCCTGCAACAAAAGGAAATGACAGCTAGAAGCAGCTGTACATCTTACAGAGAAATTAAAAATGGTTGCTTTCAGATGAAAACAAGGTTGGTTTTCAGGAATTGAGGAATAAACATAATCATGCTCAGACTGACCATCATCTTCTGGGTAAGCTATTTGCCAATTTAACAGTCTTCACAAACCCAGTGTAACAAGGACACCGAAAATAATATATTTTTTATCAAGCGTTTGTGTATCTGAATTTTCCTCTCTATGCTCATAATGTTCCCTCTCTTTCCTCTTTTCCAGGTTGTCAGCATCTTTCCTATTTGCACCTCCTTTACAGAATACAGAGGAGTGAATCACAGATGAGACAACAACTTTGTTGTTGTACTGTTTCTGTTTCATGTAGTGTCTGGTTTTCTGTCTCTTATCTTTCCGTTTTCTCTCCACTCTTATTTCCTGTTTTGAAACTCTGTTGTCTTCACTGTCGTGGTTTTTGCCGCTGTCCGTTTGTTGTTGCTTTTATCACCTCACTCTGTTTTGTCTGTATCATCTGTCTCTTGTTTTGTTTTTTTCACTCTTTACTCCTTCAAACATTCCTCTTTTTCATATTTATTTAAACTGAGATGTTTCCTTGCTCACGGTTGTCTTTCTCCTCTTTCCTTCCTGTGCAATTCAGTCTGTTTTTTTTGCTTTCTCTGTTCTCTCCCTCGCTTTTTTCGTTTTTTCTGTGCCAAGATGAAAAGATCAATCTTGTCTGCCGTTTGTTGTCTTCGCTCTGAGAGTTTTTCCTCTGGTTCTTTGCCACATGCTGCTAGTCTGACGGCTTGGGTCAAACGAACTGACCCGCCGCGCATTGCTAATGTGCTCCGGGGGAATCAGTTAAATTATGCTCACTGCGGGGGTGAAGACATACATAACACTGGCATCAAACTCCTCAAGGTCACACAGTATTTAGCCCTACAGCTTCCAGCTGTTTACAGAAGATGAGGCATGTTTTACCAAACTGAAATGCACATGTCATACGGTTTGCCTGTATTGGTCATGAGAACTGAGGGCCAACATTACAGTTGGTGGCTTACATTGGCCTCCAGGAAAGAAAAAATACAAGATGACGGTTTGTTCTACTACACTGCCACAGACATCGAAAGGGATTATATTTTGAACACTTTGCCCCAGAGGACACAGTCTAAAACAGGTTTTTATAATACAAATATTGACATGCACTCACTTCATTTAAAGTGTGTGAGTTAGTAAATTAATGGCATGTCAACATAGCTTTATTATATGATGAGGTTATTGATCAATGCCCATAAATCAGGTAATACTTAGGCCACATGCTGAGCTTTCTGACTTTGTAAATCTCACTTTCCAAATACAAAAGACAGACATACAAGAAGACAGGTGGATGAACAGAAATAGATCAACAGACCGACAGAGGAGAGCAGACATGTGAAGCCCCAGGGAGATGTTGTGTCTAGGTGAGGTTTTACAATGTGGAACATCACAACACATCCATATCAAACATCAAGAGGATTTCTACACCTCCTCTGTCCTCTCTCTCATTCTCTCCTTTTCACTCTACCACTCTTTTGCAAATCTTTCTGTAGCCACTCCTCGTCAAACCAAAATTTCTGACGTAAAATTCACAGAGTAAAAGTTATTTACATTACGTTTTTCTGAAAACCCCAGGTAGCACCTATAATGTCCTCAGACATCTAACGGATTCAATTTGATTGACTGATGGTGGTCACTTAGACAAAAAAAACCCATTGCTGGTCTGTCCTCATTGATTCAACTTTCGTCCAAATATTCAGTTAAATTCTATTCTATTTATAGTGTCATATGATAATAAAAGTTATCTCAGGACACTTTTTATATAGAGCAGGTCTAGAGCACGCTTAATGATTTCCAAAGTACCAACATCACCTAAGAGCACACATTTCGACACAACAGTGGCAAGAAAAATATATAACTATAAACTGCCAAATAAATGTAAAGTATATCTCAACAAATGTAATTTCCTATTTAATTACAATTCTGATTATTTTCT
Organism: Heterobranchus longifilis; assembly: GCA_028570985.1. Taxonomy (NCBI): domain Eukaryota; kingdom Metazoa; phylum Chordata; class Actinopteri; order Siluriformes; family Clariidae; genus Heterobranchus; species Heterobranchus longifilis. The sequence continues at coordinate 17,003 of JAOVVB010260844.1, forward strand.
CACTCTCCTTAAATATTAAGAATTTAAGCCAATGCAAATTGCCTCAATGAATTCACATAATATGATAAGCTTTATTGAGCAGAGCCCTGCGACCAGGTACTGAATGGGCTTTTTAAAATGTAAAGAATACTGCTGCTGCTGTTTAAGTCATTGCAGAATACAATGACTCATATATGGCATGAGTACAGTATGTCTCTCTTTTTGTCCTCTATGCCTCCCATCTCTCTCCTTTGAGAGCATGTTAATGCCTCTGCTAAAACAGAGATCAGGAAGGCCAGGGGAAAAAAACACACATGGTACAGATACAGAGACAGAGATGGATACGGTACAAAGAGTGAGACAAAAGATGATAAAGATAGAAGGCGTCAAAAAGAAAAATGGAAAAATTATGGGTAAACCGCGATATTCACTCCATGAAGAAACGTTGAAGAATGTTTTGAGTGGAAAGGAAACAGAAAGATGTATCATTTGACTTTTAGATTTTTAGTTTGCCTGTGTGTTTTCATACTGACTGAAATGTCCACAGTTACACTCTTCACTTTAGACCACCACTTGACCACTTTTCCACCACAGGCGAGGATGAATGAAATGTAAGTATCTTTTAGCAAAATCTTGCATTTTTTTACTTTATCGTCGGTATGCAGTGAATGTCACAGACTTTAGTTTATCAAAGTGATAAGATAAGATAATAGCATTTCTCAGTATGTGTGGTGAACACCTTCAATAAATGCATCGTTATTGTTTCACCACAATCCACTATAAAATATAAACAAACATTAATGCAAACAACTATGTTGGCCAATTTTATGTTCAGGTGTTTTTAAGTTTCCACAACAAAAGAATTTAAAATTATTTCAAACTGAGCTAATAAAATAACAGCCTCACTCACTATGCCAAAGATAAAAGGCTGGATTTGGCAACGAAAAATAAATGGCATTTAAACTTAACTAAAGAGAGAGAGAGAAAAAAAAGAAAAAAATCTGTTAAATGAAGCAATAATTCATTAGAAATAAAATGAATGAAACAGCCCTAATGATAACACACAATATCACAGAGGGAATGAGAAAGATACAACAATGACCTGCATAAGCATTTGTGCAATGATTGGATAAGGCAGCTGCAAAATTCAATCAACACCTTTCTATCTATAGGTAGATACATTTCCATAGTATGAATTCTAGGGGTGTGAATCTCTAGGCACCTCACAATTCGATAACAATTCAGAGGGCTACGATGCGATTGTAAAATGATTACCGATGCATCAAATTTATTTCTAAACATGATTTATTTTTTTCCCCACTGTGCCACTTGCTTTTGAATCAAAACTTACATGGGTGTAGATGCAGAAATTGTACACACACATACATGCATGCATGCATGCATACATACATACATAATACATGCATACATATGTATAGGTGCCTTCACACCATGTGAAGGCACATTGTAGCAGGGCTTAAATACTTTGACCATGTGCTTTAATTTCTCTGTGACGTACAGCGAGTCCAGTCGCATATATGCAGCGATAAATACTTTGGCACGGTCCAAATCTGTAGCGGGCTCCCTAAACGCTGTGGGGAGGACTCGCCTTCCGGTCTGTTTTTGTTTCGTTCCGCTAATCCACACATGCGGGGGATGCCATCGTAAATGAAATGTTTGTTTACAGTGTATCACTGTTGACTTGAATGTGCCCGGGGATCTGCAATCTCGGGTTTATTTAGCAGCCATCCTGAGAGCTCCGTCTCCGTAATGACAGCTCAAACAGCGGTTGCAGTGGCAGCTGGCTGGGAGCAGGGGGATCAATTTTCCGATTACTGACTTTTGTGCATCGAGAGATAATCTTTCAAGAGAGAATCGCGATGCATAATCGATTTTTTCCCCCCACCTCTAATCAATTCCAGAGTAAAATCAACACTTCTGAATGGTCTTTCCATGAGTTATATGCCAGCTGTTTCCAGTTGGGATATATTTTTCTCTTAGAGGAGGGCAGAGATTGATTTGCCCATCATTCGCATTAGGCAGCACTGATAATCACACATAAACACACAGGATACCTTATCCCCAGAGGGCTGCAGGTACGTGTGTGTGTGTGTGTGTGTGTGTGTGTGTGTGTGTGTGTGTGTGTGTGTGTGTGTGTGTGTGTGTGTGTGT
>JAOVVB010260853.1:0-19151 GCA_028570985.1 Heterobranchus longifilis
GTTAAAGAACTACACTTCCCATAATGCTTTAGGGCGGAAGTAGAAGAAAAGCTGCGGGAAAAAAGACGATAGTTAGCAAGTTGTTGTTAGCAGCCAGCCAAGTTGTTACTCTTCGATATCACAAGCTAAAGTGTACTCATCTTTCTCTTTTCATTCACTAAAGAAGTATGTCATGTTTTAAGTCCGGAGTCTCGTCTCGTCATTTTTGAAGGTTTTTTGACTAAACTACAACACTATGATTGTTCAGAGTTCTTGCAGTTTGGACACAAGAAAAAGGGGGGTTCTTAGAACTGTTCTTGAAATGTGTTCTTAAAAAACGCTCCTCTGGTCAGGCGCCAGCCTGCTAGTTCTCATTCTAGAAATGATCAGTGTTGTAATTAACCTTGATCCGTGGGCCTGGAAAGACCTTGGAAAGTCCTTGAATTTGATGTTTCAGAAGGTGTGGGAACCCTGGGAAAGGCTCGGGATGCATTCAGACTTTACTGACGAGGTGTAAGCAGCTGGCGATGCCACTCTCCTATATTTAGTCATTTTCACTTTGGTAAACAATACCTGTGAGGTCCTCACATCCCGCTGTTCAAATTTACCTGCTGATGACACTGCTGTGTTTGGATACGGGGAGGCACACATCCCGGGAATTGCCATTAATAAGAGTTGACTTGCGAGGAAATATGGCGCATTGTCAATTTGCTGCTGGTGGCAAGTCATTTCTGTAGTGAAAATGGGATCTTCCGTGCCAATAAAGAACGGCGGCAACTGCTAATGAAGCCCAGTCTGGTCTTATAGCGCGGGGAAATCAGACCAGATGAGGCATTTTGAATTTCACTTCAGGCAGATCTCCACACTGAGGCTGGCTCACAGTTACAAATCAAAAACGGTCCTTAAGGCTTTATACAGTCCTCATTGCCAATTTTCTTCCTCAGTTTGACAGAATATATAATCTCCATCCGAATGTGTCAAAATGAGATAATTCCACATTAACTGCAGAGCTGGACGATTAATAGTGTGTGCTCTGAGGATTTCACTGTCCTTGGTGCATTTCAATTAAAATGTATTCCATTTGTTTATTTGCAGACATAACTGTATAGTGCAGTTTACTTTATTCCCCAAAGCTGTAGAGTTTTTCTGACCATGCCTCTGTCTCAAAGTCAAATGAAAGTCTGTGGAAATTGAATTTTTCCCTGCTTAGCAACATGACATGATGATATGACCAAGGATTTTACTTTGAGAAGTTTCTAACTTTTTGACTTTGGATGTGAGACCCTTCAGTATAAACCAGCAGCTTAACCTGTCTCCCTTGACATTTTGGTTAATCCCCTCTCTTGTTCTGTATATCAGAGACAGTTTTGCAGGCCAGGCGGAGCTCTCCGACTCTTGGAAATTGAGCCACTTTAGTATGACTTTGTGCAGGGCTCCTCTGTTTCTCCTATTTCAACCACTGTGGTTTGCTGGCTGTGCAGAAACGAGCAGAATGATGTGCAAGCTGGAAAAAAAAAAGATGAAAAGAAATGATTTAGATGTTGTCTGACTAATGTGAGTTTACCAATTCTGTTATGGAAAGGGTTAGCCACTGTTGTAATTTAATGAGCTGTTTCAGCCTATTAAAGCAAAGGGTGGCTGAGCTACAGCATTTGAGGCCTGGTGTTATTCTGAGGTGTAGGATTGAATCCAGCTGGCCGACAGACAGACAGACGGGGGAGAGGCCTTTTTCCTGGATGACACACTCGGTAGTCCTTCATTACTGGGACCCAGAAACCATAACCCGCCTGTCAAAGTGCTGCCGCGGCCACCGCTCTCCTGAACCATGTTCAGGCAGGGCATGTCTGCCGAGACGATCATTTTCATGTTTTATGTTATACACAATAGGAGAGATGGAAAAAGAGGAGATTAATTCATGTCATGCAGTTTTTGTGGGGGTGTCCCATCCGGCCTAATTACATCAAGCATGAGTCATTGATCTCTAATTAGTGGAATTTATGTCTTGAGGAGGAGTAACGGCCTCTATGACATTGGTCACAGTGTGCCTTGGAAATTACAGAAGAGCAACAGATTGGTGTGAAGTCAGGATTTCTTCTCCCTGTCCTCACCACACGACAGAATTAATGTAGACGTTGTACATTTCTGCAAACCACGAATATGCTGCAAAAAAAGGTGAAAAGGTAGCACGTCTCAAACTGAAAGTTGAGGAGGACAAATTACTCACATTACAATAGAAATACGCTCAAGTGTTTCGGCACTGCGGAAGCGTGATGTGAGCCAAATAAACAATTGAAATGTGAGTATCTTGTCCTCCTCGACTTTCAGTTTGAGATATGCTATCTTGTCACTTTTTTTGGAACATGCTCATTGGATTTTGGGTTTAGTACTCCACTGAGAACCTTCTCCTGCACGGTTACATTTGTACGTTTCACAAAACCACGGATATGTTACATTTGTATGTTTCATATGTAGCAGATATCAAAGTGAGTTCATGGTAAGGCCTATATATTTTCCCAAATCTTTATTGACAGTTTTCTTTCACATGTCAAACTATGATGCTTCACTACAGTCGCAGTTTTGTGAATTCAAACAAAACTTAAGTTTAGGCAGCAAAACTATGTGGTAAGTTTAGGAAAAACATTGTGTTTTGGGTTAAAATAAGGACATTTATTTCTAAAATTGCACAAGCTTTAAGAAATCCTTTATTCCATCCTCTGTCATCCTACTAAACAAATAATTTATTAGATATTAATGACTGCTGCTGTTTCTTACGATGTATATTTAAGAGATGCATTTTTCTCCCAACTGTTTGCACCACTTATGTAATGCTTACTTATTGTTTTTATCTCATGTATCCTGACCCATGGCAGAGGAAGTCTGAAGTGATAATTCGGAGGTTTTTGAAGTGGGCTTGTATGAGTAGTTGTATGTAGTTATGCAGAGTTAGTGTTTTACCTTCATACGACGGCGGTTGGCGAGACCAGACGAGACGTCACTGGTGCTGCCTTCTTGTCCAAATATGGTCAACTTCTGGCTCCAAAAAGTCAACATGGCGACCGATGGCGACCCTAACCCAAATTCCAAACCACCGACCGCCGTCGTATGAAGGTAATACACTAACTATGAATAACTACCTCATACAACCCAACTTCAAAACCTCCAAATAATCACTTTGTCTGTGAAGCCAAAGCATCATTTCCATGTGAGTGGACAATAAAGATATCTAATCTAATCTATGTAATTAATGCAAATAACAGAAATCAACGGTTATTGTCCTGAACTCTCGTTAAAGTCTCGAACAGCGGTCTGCTGCTTGGCCTCCTGATGAGAAACTCAGCTCATATACATGTGATCTGAACTGTCACTTTAGAAACGTTGATATGATACGTATGAAACATACAAATGTTACATATCAGTGGTCAGACATGTACAATGCCAGCATTTTATTCTGGCGTCTGTTGTGCTTCCTACAATAAAGAATTGACAGGAGACCTGACCAGGTGAGGGATTATTGCACTTCAGAGATAAGACAATCATTATTCCCACACAGATTTTATATCATTTTATATCATCTCCTTCCCATAACTGTCCCACCCGGTGTGGTTATCTACACAGTCCAAGAATGCAAACTTAAATCAGTTAATTATTTATGTTCCCTTGTGGTGACTTTCCCTTATTAAGAATATAAAAAATACAAAAATAAAAACTCCACTTTCAACATTTCCCTGCAATCACAATATTGGCTCTGTGCAGCTTTTGACAACAGTGTTTTATTTTTAAAAGAGACATCTTGATACTGACAGGCGGCAGGAGACGAGGGACATCCGTCACTCCTCTCTTATCCCCCACGATTTTTAGCAGCAGAGGAAGCCAGATGGTCAGATTCTCTGCTCATATGGTTGCATTCCTTAGAGATAATCATTCTTGGCCTGCTTGGCAAAAAATAGAAGAGAGAGGAGATGCTAAGAAATGAGACGAATTAAACAAGGCCAGGACAAAAACCACCACTACGCCTATAGGGGGAATTTGACTCCTTTGCCCATTGACTCTTAATGTAAGAAACAAAACTTCATCGTTGTCACAGGTAGGAAGAGAGAAGAAGGTAGAAAAAACAAAACAATAAAAGAGAGGTCATGGTAAAAGGTGTCATCTTTGCTGAGTGATGTTGATTTGTAGGTTACACCAACTGTTAAACTGTCCTTGATGAAATGACCAGAAGGGTACAGGACAAACTGCACAAAGAGCCACAAGGTTTGGCTTTGTTTATTTTAGTCTGCAGGCGGTGCCTAACTGTGTCCTGTACCAGGAGACAGTTTGTCCACCACCTCCACGCCTGGATTCACCTGCTTGGGGGCCCCAGGGGAAACAATTAGCTGCTTGGCCCCCATTTCACCAAGAAGCCCAACATATAATAATTATCATAATAATTATCATAATTATCATTATTTGGGTAATTTGATTAGACGCACAACAAAATGTGTATGCACAGAATCAGTATCATCTTAATACTAGATTTTGACACAGGTCCACGGTACAGGGACACGGACAACTAACAACACCACAGACGTGTAGCGGTTCTGTTGTGGCAGGACGTGGATATCCTCTCAGAGTCTGCACTCTCTGATGCTGACTTTATGCCACACGGACCGTAGTGCACTCACGGACGCGAAAGTATAATACCGACATTAGTCTTCCACACTACTACGATTTTTTTCATTTTACCACTTAGCAGAGAAGTTTAAGAGCGTCTAATGAAATAATCAGCATCTGACCGGGAGATTAACGCTCCAAGAAATTGAGTAATGTGTCAACAAAGGTAAGGCAGGATGTAAACAATACAGAATTTGAAAACAATGATACAAATAAAAATCTCCTTTGCATATGTTTTATGAGGCAGGAAATGCATTCAGTGTTTTTATTGTGTGTTTAGACAAAAACGTGAAATTAATTTTAGAGGTGATGTGATTGCAAAGTCAATGAAGAAATGTGATTAGACACAAATTCTTCTTCTACTTGTGAAAAATGTGCATGAATCTGCTTCATACGAGTAAAGAGGAAAATGGAGAGAGACGGGAGGGAAATGACAGAAAGAACCAGAGTCTGCGTTTGTTTCCAGTTGGTAAATTTGGCTGTTTGGGGTGAATGAATGCAGCCAGCAAATTCATGAGGTGAAAAATCGCTTTGCTTTCTGTCTGAACACATGCAATGCATTGTGGTCCAAAACTCTGAATGTAAATATAACTTCTTGACAAGAAAACCTGTTACCTTTATGCACAGTTTCTTAAAGTAAGAATCATCCTAATTCATAAATATATAAAATAATATATAAAAGACTCTTCTGTTCTATCTGGTATCATAGGATTTATTTAGAGAAATCCTCTTGTACACAGGAGATTTCATACAGTCACCAGTTTGTTTGGAGTAAAGTGAAGATCGGGCAGTTAGCCTGAGAAGTGAATTGCTTTGGGAAAGGCAAGTATGCTGCAAAGAAATGTGAGTGCCTCCAAGCCAACAACAGTTGCAGATGTTGGTGCCGTTCCAAGATAAAGCACTCTGTGCTTTAAAATGCAGACAACACTCGTGCGTTATGACAGCAAAGGAATTAAGTGGAAAACAAAAACCAAAGCGATGTTTGTTTATCACCAAATGTATCAGTGAAATCAGAGAAAACAGGAAACCTAATGGATGTCGCTTCAATGCTAGAATTTTTTTTTTTTGAAGTTTACTAGAAAGGCCAATTCATCCCTCACTTCATCACTTTCTGCCATGAATGCCAAAAAGAAGAAAATGATGCGCTAAATGTTACGGCTCTTGTATTACACCTAATTTAGAGACAGTACAGTTCAAAATGTGTCAGAGAATTCACCATATGTATACAATTGGAGATTGAGTTTATTTTCAACAGCTGCTCTCCTCACTCTAGGGGTTATATCTTAAATCAGGGCTGCAATTTCACTTTAAAAAATGTTATCAAACCGGGACATTCTCCTCTGTCACAGCAAAGTTGGTTTTAATAATTCATCAGTCCTGACAAACCTCCTCTGGTCTCTTCCTGCAGTAGAGATTAGCAACGTGAGGTTTTCTGTGACAGAGAGGTGACACGGCTGCACGCTGGCTCTCGGGGTGTTTATTTATTGTCATTTGTGGCCTTTTTTGCAAACAGTCTTTGACAGGTTTTGATTTGACTGGAAGGCACAAACGATGGCATTACTTTAATAAGCAGCCGTGGTCACAGTGGCTTTGCTCCTGAGCATTGACTATAATAGAAGTAATGTGTGGATGGTGTCCCTCTGGCTGGGCTGCCTCATTAAATGGCTGGAGAAGAGTGACTGGCTGCAGGGGCGATGAATTATTGATGAGAGAGCCTGATTAATTGAAAATATCCTCTACAGCAGGGGAGGGTGTGTGCATGTGTGTGTGGGCGTGTATGTGTGTGCAGTTGAAGTAAGTGGCTTCATTTTGACTAGGCCTGTAATCAGTTGATGCATATAGCGCACTATTTTAATCGTTATTCTGCACAGGCACACGCTGCCAAACATTTACTGTATGTGCAATCACAAATATGAACGTTGTAGATTATATTATTCATATACGCACAGTCCAGGTGGGAGTAATAACCTTAGGCAATCTGCAAAATGTCAGTTGTTATTAAACAATAGGAGATGTTTGTGTTGGGAGATGAGAGCGTCTCCCTCGTTGCTGGTGTCCTGCACCTGCGACACGGCAAGTGACGGAAATAAAATATGAAGCTGTCAAGAGATGAGCAACAGGACCAAAATGAATTAGCAAAAGTAATCACTTGCTAACAACACCAACGAGGGTGTTCACAAGCTGCGTTTCAATTCAGAGGTTGATCTGAAGGCGAGGTAGAACCTGCGTCTCTTTCACAAATGAGCGTTTTTCCTCACAGAGGCTAAAACTAATGATGCATTCGGGCAACTCATAAAGTCAGACATTTCCAAGTTAATCACCAGGAAGGTTCTTCAAATGGTCTACAAAGTGTAAATGCAAGTGGTAAACTGGAAGCTGAGTTTAAAGTACGAGTTGTGAAACTTAAACACATTCAGTAAAATTCAGAATATACTGTCTTCATTGGACAGTTTGAGGAGTTTTCAGCCACAAATTTTAACATCCAGTCACTGCTGTGCAGAACAAATGACGTCACCAGCACGAGATGCAGCGCCTCGAGATATTTTGGCTTCATTTTTGTACAGTGGGAGGAAGTGGAGACACATCGTCCAGCTTCATATTCAGTCAGTGATGTGGACAAATAAGTGGGACACCATGAATACCTTTTGAGGAGAGACGGTCTAAAGGTGTGCACCCATTATTGTATATTGTTCTATGGCGACACCATCTTTGAGTGTGGCATTACAGAACAGCTACAAACACTTGTGGCTTTAGACGTGGTCCAACAACACGTATGGACTAGCTTCCTTTAATCTGTCCTTATTCGGCCCAAATCTGGGCAGAATAATGATCATTTCTTGGCTCTGGACAGGCCTTGTCAGCCTTTTGTGACAGAAACAAATGTGGACTTTGGAGGATCCATCCCCTGATTTGGGACACAGCTACAGTACCTCCATTATCTTGTTTCCTTCTCATCCTTTGTCAACATGCAAATTCAGTCCATTCTCCTCACTGAACTTCCATTAAGACCCATCAATGCTGCTATCAGGATTCTGTCTGAAGTCTTGCCAGGGGAAATTACAAGCCCTCCTGGCAACCGCCAATAACAAATGACTTATATATAAACCCACATTGATTTGAAATTCATAAAGGCAGAATATATTACAGTCTGACTCACTTTTTAAAGCCCTTAAAGGACATAAACTCATTTTTACCCCTTAGTTTGATGTGGCATTTACTGACTCCGGTGCACATCATTGCATATGCAGCGACAGTTTCCATATCACCCATACATCAACGTGTTACCAAGTGTGAGGTAAACCTGGCATTAAGCAGAGCCCAGAGGCAAGTCTGCTACTGAAATATTATGTCATAGAAAGAGATACACTACCACTTAGTGCAAGACTACTGCAAACAAAGAAATGTGTCTAAAATTTCAAACAATAAAGTGCAAAGTGAGGAGTTGTGTTGTGCAAAGAGATGTTGTTTCTCTGAATGTCTGACTCTCTGGCAGCGAGTGCAGCATAATGAGTCCCGGAGCTGACGCTGTAGTCACACACTGTTTACATTCATGTTAAAGGTTGGAGCCCTCTGGAGACATGACAGATAAACAGAAACAAATTTAACTATGGAAACAACACGCTGCATGCAGTTTATTGTCATGACCGGGTGCTGAAACCATCAGTATGTGCTAGTGAGCGCTACAACATGACATGTTTACTGAAGACACTGCAGGCCTGAACGGATTGACTCGTTGAGTCCAGGTGTGTGTGCAGTTAATAGCTTTCAATACTCCCAGCAGAGAAAAAATAAGTGGATAGCCTATAATATTCTAAAAGCAAATCCAACTATAAATAAATTACCCTGCTTCATCAACATATTATTGTGGAGTCTTTTAACTCATTAAAAAAAACAGTTGAGATCATTCCTCTTTCAGACCATTTGGGGCCAGACCATCCAAATAATCCATTATGCCTCTGACTAAAGTGAATGCCTCTCCGCTCCTCGGGGCATTAACCCATTTCAATACCCATATAATTTAGTTCATTAACCACATGTCCATGTCTGCTGAAACGCCTGACAGTGTTTGATTTCGTGTGTTAACTTGAACACAGCGTTTATATTCACAACTTCGCCCTTACCAGGATCTGGTTGAGTAAAATACAGCCATCACTCATGCAGCGAAAATGAAAACAATTGGCATGAAAAAAAGGTAGTAAAACCCATTTTTTGGCAATTGTATCATAAGCTTAGAGGCGTCTTGTAATAAAATCCTGCAAAAGAAAGGAACACTGAAATCGGTAGGTGTATTATCATTTTCTCATAATATCTTTAGTTCCATTTCACGGTTAGTTAAGTTTGGTGACTATTGCAGCACCAGAAGTGGATTTATTTTACTATATTCTATTGAAGAACACAAAGATTCATGATCCTCAAGGATATTTCTGTAAATCATCAAGTAGGTTGATACTTTCTTCCATTATGTGAAGGAATAACTTCCAAATTAGAGGAAGGTATTGCTCTTTCTTTAGGATACACTTGATCCAATACAATATTGAATGGATGGCAATTATTTTGCAATTGCTATACTTGCTATGTTTATGAACAATATTACTGATTATATTATTCAGTATCTGGGGAGGAGGACTCACAAATGAAGCCTTGTGTCCCCTTCCACCCCTGGATGTTGTCCTCGCATTTATAGCCTGAAATGTCAATATCATCACGACACAGGGTGACATGAGACTAACGAGTTTAAAAATAACAACATTAACTTTTATTTTGAAACGTGACTCGGACCCCCGGTCTCCTGGGTGAAAGTCCTGTGTGTGAACGATCCGCCCGCCCAGTGAGTGTCTGTGTCTTTTAAACCATGATGCCTCGTTTCCGTGTTTTAAGCACAGTGATACCGTTTGCAGTGCGTCTCACACAGAAGATAAAGGGACGCCCTGTGCGTCCGTTTCAGACACTGATGGCCACTGACCAAGCTGCTGCTTCTGATGCGTTGGGAGACAGAACGGCTGTTTAAAGATTGTCGGCTTTGCTGCCCTTCATGGTGTTTGCTCAAAGTGTGGTCATATTAAATGAGAATCATGCCCATCGACTGAAAACTCAGTGAATTTAATTCTCTAACCTTTGTGCATCAAGATAAAGGCCATCCATGTGTATTCTCGTCCTGACACCTGATGTATTTTCTCTCAAGGACGAATTAATGTGAACAGAACGGATGAAAACATTTTCCATTTGGGATGATGTTGCTAATATGATTCATTTCTTGTTTGAATCAGATCCAAGTAATTGTAAAATAATAACCCACTGTAACAAATTACAATCATTTCAAAGTCTTGTAACCTTAAGGAGCACAATTCAGAAATTCATTTGAACATTTTCTTCACTGCTCTTTTGATAATGTACTCTTTCACTCACGTCCAGTGCAGAAACTTGAAGCAGTGAAAATTAGATTTCTTGATTTGATGTCATTTTTCATCAAGGTTTCTCAGGCCGGGCTGATTGCTGTGCCAACGTCTGGCAGATGTAATGTCAATATCAACCCGGTTAGCTGTGTTTTCTTTGGTTGCCATGCCAATTTACTATAGACTTTCATCAGGGTTATTGGCAAGGATGCTGGGTTAATATTTGATGGGGAGAGAAGAAAAAAATAAAACAGGTCATTTGCTGTTTCAAGAAAGTTCTCATTAGCAGAATCCAATATTTTGCAAGTGATGGACAAGAAATTGAAAATGTTTAAATTCAGCAGCATTTAAAGAGGAAATAATTGTCTTGAATTAATGTGGAACATATTTCAATGCTATATTGATGCTCTTAATAGATCCTCTCAGTTTCCTGTTAAAGCTCTTATAGTATGTGTGCTGTTGTTGAACAATGTCCTTGAGTTTAAGAAAGATGCTTTAGGATCTATTATTAGCTGACTCTGTTACCTTCAGGTTTCATTTTAATTCACTGAATAACAATGCGGCACCGCGGGGGCAAACCATAGACTTTATAAAAGAAGGTTTGGTTTGTGGACTAGCGTTTTGACCTTGAGTTTGGCATTTTGGCTGTTGCCATCCTGGTTTTTGGAGAAGTTTCAATCTTCATCAAACAGTAAACTGTTATTTACTGTGATTTGATTGTGGCAGGTCGGTTCCAAGAGTCCAGTCTGGGGAAGTCGGTGATGATGTTGATCCGGCTGAAAGGCGTCTTCCTGTGCTACCAGCTAATGAGACACCTGAGGCACCAACGCTTTATCTATACATCAGCAGGTGAGTCGAGGCTTCAAAATAAGAGCACCTATATATATAGTATATAATATTTAAGGCATAAACAAAAAATACATGGGCTGATTTATCAAATATTGATACAAGTAAAAATGGCTCCTACATGCCATATTTGGACAAGAGCATGAAACTGGGGAGGAGCGACAGCACCCACCTGTCACTCAAATCATTAATAACTCAAATTATGTATAACTTTAAGACTTTAATATAATTTAAACTTTCATCCCCCGTACAGTTGTCATGAATGGATTTTTTTTTTGTACCAGGCTGTAAAATGGGGCATTTTAACATGAGGATCTATGGGGATTGACTCACTTTTGGAGCCAGCCTCAAGTGGCTATTCAAGGAACTGCAGTTTTTGGTACGTCTGTGTTGTTTTCAGTCCCTGCTTGGGACAAACCTGATCCATGTAGCCTGTGTATGTAACAATACACTAAGATTATGTGAATAATCTTGAGCATTAGTCATACAAAATTATTCTAAAGTACACTGATTTTTAGAAAAAAAAAACACTCAAGATGTTTCTCCCAGAAAGCAATGCAAAATATTTTTTTTCTACCCCTGCTCCATATTCCAATGTGTTTCCTCTACACTTGCTGAGCGCAGTGGAAGGTGATCCCATGCAGCTGCACACACGAGGCTATAGGTCTGAAGCAGCCATCCATTTTTTTTTTTGGCAGAGAAGCTTCAAAGAGGCTTCAAGGCCAGACATCAAACATGATCATAGGAACTATCAAAAAACCTTGTGAGTTTTAATTGCATTACTTCACTCTCAAAAGCATTTTAAATTCCAAAGCGTTTCATGTACTTTTCACTAGAACAGTGGGAACCATTGGTTGTTGGTTCAATTTTAAAGCTTGCTACTAAGGATTACAAAGTAATGTTTTACACAAATATTTCTGCTGTTTGTATTGTTTAGCCCTGTAGAGAATCATCTTACTGTCAAATGATCGACTGCCAACTTCAGCCGTTATTACTGACAAACAATCAATATATGCTATTTCAACTTTCTCCGTTTTTTGCATGACCTTGTTACTTGAGCTTGTGTATGTTGAAATATTCTTGAAGGAGGTAGTCAGAGAGGTCCACCAGTTAGATGTACGACTCCTGCTGAGTGACTCCTCAGCTTTATCAGCAGGTGGAGTCGTTTTCTCCTGGTGTTTGGTTTGTGGTTTTGGTTGGATTTTTGTCAATTTCAACAGTTCTCACTCATCCATGTTTAACTATAGATGTTATAGTTTGACACTAATAGAAAAAAAAAGGAGTTAGATATCTGTCTGTTCAGTATGAAGCTACTGCCAACAGTACGACTTCTCAAAGGTAACAAAATCCACCTACCAGCATCTCTAAAGCTCACAAATTGAAATGTCATATCTCGTTGGAGTCTCCACTGGTTACCTGGCAACCTCACAGTGATGACCACAGAAAATGGTCTTTTTTACACTTGGGTTTTTGTACAAATGAAACAAGTGAGACACAATGTGTTAATGAGCTTAGGTGCTGGTGGATTTTCAGACAAAACGAGACTAGCTGTTCCTTCCTGCTCCCAGTCTTTATGCTGAGCTACAGTAACTGTCTCCAGCTTAGAGCTTTGACTCTCTGCCCAAAACTGATCAGGCCCGACCCGGACTCATATCATTTCTCAAAATTCCCCCAGACTTGAAACTGGTCAGCGTCGCGTAAATTCACTGGTGTTTTTTTTAAATGCAGACCTTATAGTCTGTGTAGTGTCATGATGGACTGTCAGTCTGACAGTCATGTCGGAGATTGTGTCACAAATGTCTGTTACCACACTGAAAAGACTTTAGTTGACTTTAGCTTGTAATACATTTTATAATATTAAAAAGAATTGGGTTTTTAATCGAGCTCGGGCCCAACACTTCTGGACTTGGACAGAAACGATGCAGGTTCATGTCGGGTGGGGCCTGATATTTTGGACCCGATCATATATCTACTGCAGCTTCATATTTAAGGGACAAATATGAGAGCTGTATCAATCTTCTCATCTGAATTTCAGTAAGAAAACAAACAAGCGGAGTTGTCGAAAATGTCGAACTATTCCCTCCAGTGTCACGTGAGGTCTCCTCCTCTTTAGCAGAGACTGTTTTGTTTGTGGCTGCCTGTTTGCTCTTTTAAGGCAAGGCAAGTGTATTTATATAGCACATTCAAAGTGCTTTACACAAAACACAAAAACATTAAAGGACATTTTAAAAACATTTAAAGACTAATTTATAGCTAAAACAGTCATTTAATGAATGGAAAATAAAAAAACAAGCTGAGATAGATAAAATACAAGAATAAAAGCTACAGTGCAGTGTGAGAGATTAATACTTATTTGATCTAATTAAAGGCAGCGGCAAACAGAAAAGTCTTCTGTTTTGATTTAAAAGAGCTGAGAGTCTCAGCAGACCTGCAGATATGTGGAGCATAAAAACTAAACACTGCTTCTCCGTGTTTAGTTCTGACTCTGGGGACAGAAAGCAGACGACCTGAGAGTTGTGGGAGGTTCATAATGTAGCAGAAGATCAGAAATGTATTTTGGTCCTGAACCATCCAGGGCTTTATAAACCAACAGTAATATTTTGAAATCAATTCTTTGAGCGACAGGAAGCCAGTGTAAAGACCTCAGAACTGGAGTGATGTGTTCCACTTTCGTGGTGTTGGTGAGGACTCGAGCAGAGATAAATGCTAGTGTTAGTTGACAAATAGAAGTTTTTCTAAATCCTGCTGAGACATAAGTCCTTTGGTGCAGACCTGCTGCAGTAACTCATATTCAGGTGGAGCAACAGGCAGACAAACCTGCAGATCTTGTTATAGAAACAATCTCGAGAACAGAGAACATGTGGAGATGTTTTTATTAGGTCTTCTAGATACTAAATGTCTTTGACACAGCCATTGTAGTGTAGGGAGGGGGGTGATGTAATGCCGTAGGTTTACGTGAGGACCTGTGAACACACTGAAACCGTTAGAGGTCTTGTTGTGGCCATTTAAAAATATTCTTTCAGTAAGTGGGGTTTATCTGAAAGAGCCTTTTTTTTCTTCCTGCCTTCAACTCGTCCTGATTCCAGTTGCAGAGCCAAAAAGTGAGATCAAAGCAGCTCCTCTCATCTCTGACTGTTTTTGAGGATGCCACTGCTTTTGTTGTGCTCCAGTTTTGTGGCACCACAGAGATAAGCAATTGGCAGACGGAAATCTAGCCGATTATGCCTTCAATAACATGATAATAAGTCCGAACATCGACAGCATCTCCCCCCTTCATATTAGCCTATTGAAAGTGTCAGAGCATTTTATACAAGTTTCCTGTTTAGAAATCTGACATTTGTGGGGAACTGCGATAACTACGCCAATTTCACAGTATGGTTCCTGCTTATGAATCATATTAGCTCAGAATTAGTTGTTCAGTACTGCACAAATAATCAAATCAGTCTTTTAAAAGGTTATAATTTGATTTTAATCAGTCAAATTACTTTCCGTGCACAACGTTTTTCTTTTTGAAAGGGTGAGGCTCTCTATTGAAAAGCAGAGCATGCATCTACACAGAATACTGATGATAATCTGAGTCTGTTCACAGCACCATCAATTGTTGGATTGACCAGAAAACATAACCTTGTGATGACTAAATCATAAAGATATGTGAGGATATAGTATTTGACTTAAAGGTACACTGTGGAGTTTTTGACCACTGGTGGTGCTATAGAGCAATGTTTTTGAGTGGATCCCTGCTTTGTTTGTTAGTTACACATTTCTTCCACATACATACTATTTCACTGACTGACAGTTGGCGGAAACATTGCATCAAAAAAAAGTAGCAATGTGTTAGCAAAGGCAGTGAAGAAGATTTAAATGTTGCACAACTTAAATTTGGTTTGGAAGAGAATCTGCTTTTTTTGTGGAAGGAAATATATTCAAGGCATTAGTTCGACCTCAAGGATGCACACAATAGGCCTCATTAATAATAATATGTGAAATGCTCCTACTTTAAATAAGTGCACACTCAAACTGTTGGATTCATGACACCGCCAACACACGCACCAACCAGTTTTGTTCTTACCACCGAGCGTATGTTAGTGAATCTGAGTCATTCTAGATTGACAGGCATGTGCCCGCTCTTTGCAATCAGCATACTGCCATGCTTCCATTTCTCTATAAAGTGTTTGCCTAGAGGTGAAGTTGTTGTAAGAGAGAAGTATGGCCCTTAAAGCAAAAAAAAATAAAAAATCATGACTGAAGTAATTGAAACAATAGAGTCTGAGGTGGAAGCCAGAAAAGGCACACTTTCCTCAGGAGTGATGATGGTAAAAAAATAAATAAAATAGGCTTGGGCTCCAATAACCGAGGCGTTGAATGTCCCTTAAAATATGGAATGTGGCTCAGGTAAAAAAAGAAATGGTTTGACATTGAAGTCGATGCAAAAAAAACAGAATAACAGACGGAACAGAAGGAAACAAGTGTCAGCCCAAGATGAGAGACACGCTGCAATATTGTAATAATTATAGTTGAATTATAGTTGAAAATTATAATTATGACAATAATTGATGGGGATGAAAAGGCTTCAATGTCATAGTTATTTAATACATTTGGCTATTGCATTAGTAAATTAAATATTTTAAATATTGTTGTCTATTAAAGCCTTTTATAATGAATGCTGTTATAATATGCTATGCATTTAGTTGAAACATCTGTGTTTACATGTTCTAAGACATCCGGGGCTTTATCACTGTGTGCATGCATGGTCTGAGGGAGGTCTAAATTTGTTTGCAGAACAATTTCAGAAGAAAATATTGATGAATCCCAGATTTGTGCGTAAAACATTCGGACACACGGTTTAAGCTCAGATTTGTGCGTACAAACAGTTTGTGAATGAGGCCCATTTTTTTGGTGAGGAATGCTGAATGTAAACATAATTATTATTATTGACTAACATCTAGACTACAGTGTGCCTGCACACCTTGAAGAAATGACTTGAAATCTTGAAACTTGTGCAAAAATATAATAAGAATCTCTGTGACCTTGGATCATCAAGGGGGGGCCACAGGCTGTAATCCATGAAAATATCAGTGGTTTCTTTGCATAAAACTACAATTTGCTTCTATTTTACAAGACAATTGTTTGACTGCGTGTCCACAACAGTACCCATCAGCAGCGCTCCTGCTGAATTCAGCAGAGGATCCTAACTCATTCCAAGTCAATATAATGTCCAGTAGGGCTTGCTAAAATGACCCATAAAACCTCCCCTGTAGAACTGATAGGTACTGTTAAATAATTCACAGTGATGCATTTTGTAGATGTAATTATGTTCCTCAAATAAAATAATTTACTCTGCACATTCCGGCCAGCCAATCTGTAATTATTGCTGAACCCAGGTCCTATAACATTTTAATCAGGCTGTGATATTGAACTGCTCGAGGTGTAATTAAAAAATGAGCAGGAATTAAGCACCGCCATATACGAGGGGAAGGATTGGCAGCACTGTCAAATACAGAAGAATGAGCGCACCGGATTCCTCATTTGCAATGTAGATTACTTTTTGGAGCAAAACAATAGGATTATTGAAATCAAAATCTGACCCAATGAATAAAACATGATGAGCTTAGAAAATAATGGCAAGTAGAAAATGGGCCAAACAAATGTTCATGAATTCAGAAATGAGTGGTTATCATTTTTGGTTTGCTTTAAAAGAAGGAAAAACAAGAAAGCAGTGCAAACAGGTTAACTCCGGGGAGCCTTACATTTTAATGGTGCCATGCCTTCCCGAGAGCTTTTGTGTAACATATAGCTGCTATTTTTTCCACTGTTGATTATGGTGCAACCTTTTGATTTCACAGAAAAAAACGACACCAGGAACTGAGGGCACATGGGAGAAAAAAAGCATGCTATTTACAGCGGCTCTGCCACTAGGATCGGCCCCAGAGTCCCCGATGTTCAGCGTAAAGTTTGTCATCGAGGCAGTCGTCCAGGTGACAACGAGGCAAGGCACCCTTAGAGAACTAATAAGAATATCTCCAGGCATCCCTGCAGAGCTGTATTCAAACCTCCTGGCAGTGTTGTAGTACTTAAGATTGGCCTCAAGACCGCTTTTTGAAGGTCTCGTCTCGGAATCTACCGTATTTTTTATATTATTTCAAGACCAAAGAGTAACCCAGAAAACCTGGTGCTTGAACAAAAATGGTATTGTGTTAGATGGATGGTAGCTTACCAGGTGAGCAGTGCCTTACTTCCTGCACGGACGTGTAGTGTTCTTTTGTGTTCCCATTCTCAAAGATTTGTTTAAATAAATGCAAACAAGCCAGATATTTTTTTCCCCTATCCAAGAGTTAAAACGCACTGGATTCAGACCTGGTCTGGCCATGCAAGACTGGGTGGTAAAACATGGAAACAAAGTATTAAATAACAATGGTTAAGTTGATTTCAGCTCATAGTGTTTGTCTGTATTTGTTTATAAATACATTAAAAAAAACCCATAAAATTCACCTCTGCAATGCCTTTTTAATGATGTTATCAAGACATTTACTCCCACTGGCCTTGGTCTTGTCTCGGTCTCGCCCTCGGTCTTGTCTTGCTGTTGATACACTCCGGTCCTGGTCTCAGTTTAGGCGGTCTTGACTACAACACTGGCCTTTCCTGCTTATGATTACCGCTGTGAAAGTGATCAATTAGTCAGATAGAGATAGTTTTATGTGTACGCTCTGCTATGATTGAGCTCTGCAGCATTTGATGGGTGAAGTGAGGTGCTTGAGAAAGACTCGAGGAGTCTGAGAGGCCGTGTAATGGAAACACTTGGCAGCCCATCGTGTAGAGGTTGATGTCAATGTCAAAAGTGAGATCCTGTGACAGACGCGATTAAATATTTAAAAGTGTTGATAGTGCAACTGGAGAGTGTTCCTGTGCTATTGGGATACAGTCGCTCTAAAGAGGCCTTGTGGACAAGAGCTGTTAATTTTCTCCTGCCACGTCTCGTATCTTCACGCCCAGAAACCGAACCCTGTGTACATTCAATTATCCTCAGTATAAATACAAAGTGACATTTTGTTTTTTCATCCATATTGTTCCTAATTTCAGAACGTCACAGCAGAAATTGAGTTATTAATGTATGGCCAGATGGAATTTAATCATCTGTCTGTATGTGTGTACAATTAATTTCCATAATAAACCAGGATGTATGATCACGTTTTGAGCTGTCAAAGTAAGAGAGCCATTTTCAATCCAATCAATCAGCTTTGACAGAGTCTGCATTTGAAGTTTTCATGAATTAGATCATAATTTAAAATCAGTGCAGTCAGCCTTTCTACTTCCGATGAAGAGTTTCTCTATAAAATGCTGAAGATGCAGATTCAAGTTTTCCCATTTAAAGTCTGAGATCTTTCTGGGATGGTTAGGGGAATTAGGATGGATTTTAGTTTTAAATTACATAGCTGGTTCCTGTGGTGGAAAGTAAGTACATATCCTCAAGTACTGTACTTGATTTTATGTTTCTTTATATTTCTACTCCACTACATTTATTTGTCAGCTTTAGTTACTTTGCACATTCAGGTTATCAATATAAAATATAATCAACTAGCCTAATAAATTAAGATTTATTATTATATATTAAGTTACCCACAAGAATGTAAACTAGGTAAATGTATCCCACATTGACATTACCAGCTGTACCATTAAAATGATACTTACAAATTAATGCACCAATAATTATAATTAGAACATTTGATACTTTGAGTGCTGATGCTAATACTTGCTGCAACTTCTAGATAAGTACAAGATCTACAGTAAATACTTCTTCTACCACTGGTTGTGTGATGCAGTTTGGATTACACATCAAATTGTCTGGACAGTCCTGCCCTACAAAGCCAAAATACAGTAGCTTTAGAAATATATCATTTCAAGATGAAATGCCAAAAAACAAAATACAAAAAAATTAATTTTTATCAAAATCGATCAAAATCCAATCGTTTTCTTCCTTTAAAACATGATGTGCTTACATAAGCTGGTACAAACCAGTTTCTACCAATAACATCATAACGTCCACCTGTCAATCAACCTGCAACTTGCTGATGAGGCAGCTATGTGAGGGAGGTGTGTGTGGAGCCAACAGTCCTCTGTCAGTGACGTGCACAGACATTTTGGGGGGCAGGTGCTCAAGTGAAAAAAAAGGGCACCCATCTCATAAGTGGATGCTGCTGCAGGGCGCTCGGTTTGTGTGTCAGCTGCGTCAACAAGAAAGTCAAGAAGTGTCACCTGGTCCATTCTTTTAGATGGACCAGTTAAAAA